>MU227618.1:4070657-4108957 GCA_018584345.1 Thuja plicata | reverse complement strand
TGGGTTACTCCACCCATCTCTCCAGTCCACATGAGTAACTTCACCCACCTCTTCAGTTCAAAAAGGTAACTCATAATTAGCTCTTCAGTTAACCAAACTCTATCTCCTCTTTACCAAATGAAGAGGTGGAGTTTATTAAGGACCTCTCCTGTTCCTTTTGATCTCAACTATTCATCTCCCCATCTCTGGGATTGATCTCAATCATTCATATCATCACCAATTCCTATATAATAAACCCTTCATAACCATTTGAAGGATCCAGGATTTCAAGCTCTCGTGCGCCATTACTCTGTCAGTTTGGTTCTAGAATTCAAGCTATCTTGCGATCACACACCCATTTCAATTAGTGACTTCTCAACACTTCTCAAGTCATAGACGCCGCCCTGCCAATACGAGCATCAATAACAATGTTTCAGAAGGAGTAGAGAGAAACAATAGAATCTTCAAGCATCATGGGGTTTGCATTTATTTGTTTTCCTTTCTCTTGCTTGTACATTTTATTGATTATGTTTTATCATTATTTTTCTTAGTAGTATTGTGTATTTGGTTTATATCATTTGTGAAACCTTTGATACTGACCCTTGCCTTTGGAAAGCTTGGGAATCCACAGATCACAAACCAGAAGGAGAGGCATACAGTTACAAACACATGGTTAAGTACAACCTTGTTAGAGGATTTTTATACATAGGTTGTCACTTAGTATCTGGTAGCTACACTACCATCCTTGAATCAGCCTTTAGACTAATAATAGGCTTTATGCTAATCTTACTACCATACTTGAATCAGCCTCCTTCTTAGACTGTCAATAGGCTTTAGGTAAGACCAATGCTACTATCATGAATCAACCTGAAACACAATGACCTGTTTCTAATGCAACTTTGAATTGTAGATATTCAGATCTATTTACGTACAATACCTCTCTGATCAATGTATCAATTCAATTCCTTTGTGCTTCACACTTTCTGCTCTGTGATGCTGTGCTTCACTGTTCGTCGGTGTCTACAGAATTCTTTAGCTCTCCCTTAGCTTGATTAATCAGGACTGTATGAAGTTTATCCTTCACCAATTTCTCTTCAGCATCTTCTTTCAATTCACTCCCCCTTGTATCTGATTGCTTATAAAAATGAATTATGCTTGTCTCTTATATAGACATGATATTCCTTAATTCTTGATTCTTGGCTTGAAAAACAATCCAGCCAATTTGATTTACGGCTTTAACTCCTGATTTATCTCGTAGTTATCTTCTTGCCAACTATATAAATCAATTGCTTAACTGTGACTGAATAAAACAAATAAAACAATTAGTTAAGTCTATCCTTAAGCTTTTCCAGTTAGATATTTTGTCATTTTCTGATCTCTCTATTCTATCAGTCAATTCTATAGTTCATCGTCGGTGACAACTGCCAGTTTCATCAGTGTAACTTTAGTTAGCTTCGGGATCTCCATCCATCGGGCATCATTGGATCTTGCTCGTCGAGAAACTCTATTTTTAGCTTGTCGGGCATCCTATGATTCTACTGCATCGGGCAACACCGTCTTCTATTTGTCGGGCATCACTGTGACTTTATCTTTGTCTTTACTGATGGTGCGCACTCCGTCAGTGTTGTTTGTAACTTAGTGAATACTTAACTTTTATGCATTATTGAAATCATAATCATTGTTCCATTGATTCTCTGAAGTCTTTGGCATTATGTACATGACCGTACAGATAATATCAAGTTGACATCAATGACAATACAAACCATTAACTGATTTAATGTCTTGCATCATCTTCAACTTAACATTATCAAATATTCAATCAGTTACATGTCATCACTGATATGGATGGTTTCTTGGTATGAAACATAATTTTGGATTTAAGGATTGCAAAATGACTAAGTACAGAAAGCAGAATTGCAGAGTATAGAAGTACATTTTCGGTCAGTGAAGATAGTATATGGTGAATGAAGACATGGGAACTTAGGAGAAGCTATTTTGGGATATGTATGACCTTCTGTTAAGGTCGCTTGATTTTTGGTGTTGAGTACAGTTAGTTACAATATAATGAAGATATGTAAAGGAAGACCAACAATGATATAGGGTAGATGAATAGTCACGATGTTTAAGGGAGTATAATGCGGAGTCCAAATGTGCTAAGTTGGATTCAGATTGTGAATTACCTATGTTTTGATAGTGTATGACCGCCAACTTGGTAATTAATTTTTGTATAAGTATTAATTCTATTTTGTGATGTAATTATATATATATATATATATATATATGAAGAGTTTTTGAGAAGCAAAGTATGAGAAGGGATGAGATATTGTGTGGATATGATGCGAATAGATAAATGAATACATTGTGATGTTAGAATCAGGTAGATGGTAATGCGAGATAGAACTAGAACTACCTAAGCATAGCAGATGCTTGTATTGTTCACTATTGAGAAAATCATTGTAACAGAATCATATTTATGATTGTATGAGCAGTGAGCTCAGTATACCTTTAACAGGGTTTTGTAATCCTCTAACAAGGAAATGTACTAATGTAATATTTATCTCCTAACAAGGCTAGGTCTCCTAAGAGGGACACAATACATTTAGTGCATATTTGTGGGTACCATCCCCACATGGGTTTTCCCTTGGAAAGGGTTTCCTTGAAAACAAATTCATGGTGTTATGAGTTATGTGGTTTGTGCTTATGTTATTTTCATTTCAGTATTTATCTGGTTAAGTTGGAATTTATTAAGTTCATGTTTGAAGTGTTGTAATACTGATTCACCCCCCTCTCGGTGTTCCTTAATCCTAATAATTGGTATTAGATCTTTTGGCTTTGGAGAGAAAGTCTAACAACTTAAGGGAGATCAATATGGATTCAAAAAGTTTGGAGGAAAATTTTGAAGCAACACTTGAAGACCTTGATAAGGCTAAAGCAGAGAATGGTGACTTGAAATTCAAATTAAGAAGAGTAGAGGGATTCATCAAGAAACTAAAAGAACAACTTGAACTTTCCAGAAGTTAGAGACAAGATCTTATGGATAAGATAAAAGGGGATTCAGACAATGATACTTCAGATAAGATAAAATAGCTTGAACAAGAGAAAGATACTTTGAAGCTTAATAATGAAATTTATTCTTTTCAGATGACCAAAGAGATTCAATAGGAAAAGGATGCTAGAAACAAAATTGAAGAAATGTTAAAGGATGAAAATGTTCAAATGGGAAAAATGCAGATTGAACTTGATGACTACAAGAACAAGTATCTGGAATTAGAAAAATATAATCAGATCATAAAAGGAGAACTTTTTGAGGCTAAAAAACATATTGAGAAACTTCACATGAGAAGTGACTTGATCTATGAACAAAGAGATAGACATAAACTTAAAGGAGACATGCAAGGATTTGGCTTCAATGAAGCTTAATGTTCAAAGACTCAAGAAGAAAAATCAAAATTAAAGACTAATGGAGAAAGACCTACTCTTGAAGAACCTAAAGGAAAGATTAGACCTTTCAGAGGTAGCATCAACCTAGATGACCAAGCATAGACTTAGGGGAGCATTGGAAGAAAGCATCAAAAATATATCTAGCCCTTAATTATGAGTAAGCTCTTGTGAGCTTAGGGAGAGTATGTGGAGATGTTTTGGAACATATATCTATAATCGCATGATTTTACAAATTTATATGTTATGATTTCTATATTGTTAATTGAATCAATTATGTGCAGAGATGAGTTTATTGGGAACTGTGTCATTTCTTTACTTATAAGGTCAATTAGAGGAACTTGTTTATTTGTCATTCGAAGAACATAGCCTAAGGAGAACAAATTTTAGAGAAAAAGAAGAAAAGAATGAAGTACATTATGCATTTGATTGAAGCACAAATTCACAAATCAATAGATAAAAGGTATTTAGATCTTTTTCAAAGATTTGGTTATGGATACTCCATTGATTTTCAATGTCGCTAAAAGGCCTAGGTATAAGTTTAAGAAACACCTATACAAATCAACTAAGGATGATCTCAAAGGTGCATTTTTGCAAACACCCTTTGACATTCTACATGTCGAAGATATTAGGGTTTACATTCACTATAAGTATGAGTCTCTAGGAGACTTTGAGATCTACAAAGAGATGAAATGCATGATTGGAGAAGATGGCAAGATGAAATATGAGTTCACACATCTTGAGAACCTTAGTATGATACGGATGACTGAACTTTATGAATTTGACAAAGAAGAATGGATTAGGATAATTCTAAGAAGAGTTCACGATCAGTTCATTTATCTTGGAGATCAGCCTGTGAGGATTCGTAGTGACTTAATTCATGGTGTAATAGGTTTGGATAACTCTGGTGTTATCCCTGTTGCAGAGAAGAACACAAAGAAAATGGTGGGAACCCTAATGCATTTGCAATGGGATAAGAGAGCGATGACAGTCAATGACATATTTTAGAAAGATGTTAGATTCATTACAATGATTCTAGGTTATGAATTTCATTACAACAACTGACCTAACTCAGTATCAACAAGAGTAATTTTGATGGCATATAAAATGGTTAAGGAAAATGTTAAGTATAATATTTTCAAAGTACTTACATAACAATTCTTGGAGAATGTGAGGCAAATAAAGAAGGATAAGTAAATAACCTTCAAGTTTGGATCTTTATTAATACTCATGTATAGTCATATTGTGCATAAATTCCCTGGTATGCACCCTAGAGCTTGGAAGAACAGTGAACCCATTGGAATAAAGATCACATAGAGCTATAAAAGATATATTAGAACATGGGTTAATAGTGAGTTATTTGTGATAATCAAAATATTGCAAAGACAAATGAAGGAAAGAGAGAGGATTCCTGAGGCATTGGTAGAGAAGTAAAAAGATTCTATTTGTTTCATGGTTGAAACTAATTGTGTTTTCTTTGAGGTAGTGCAACCTAGGATGAAGTGGTGTTATCCTCTAGGATATGAAGTCAATTATAAGATCTTGACCATGCAGGTAGAACACATTCTATCCTTAAAAATTGATCCATCCAAAGAAAGATAAAGCATATATGAAGAGAAGTTAGAAAAGATAAGGGAAGAACAAAATAGAGGTGTAAGAAAGAGGAAAGTAGAAAATTTGGTAGATGATCTAGGCGCCAAGGCTAGAATAAAAAAAGAGGAGATGAAAGAGGTAAGAAATAAGTTGAAAGAAAGAGCTTCTGGGTTGGCGAGAACTGATCTTGCAACCCTTCCACCTCTAGAAGTTGAGATGGTTATCAGTCAACCTTCTACTATGATTTATATATCTAAGACTACACCTACACCAACAAAGAGTACATCATAGAAAGAGAAACCTATGGAATTGCCGAGAAGGAACATAAGGTCCACTAAACAGGACTCTCCACCTAAGAGACAAAACATAGAAGTAGAAGAGAAGAAAGTGGAAGAGAAGAAAGTACAAGATAAGAAAGTAGAAGAGAAGAGCACTGATGTGAAACAACTCTAGAAGCCTGACATGAAAATACTGGAGAAGAGAATAGTTGAGCAGGGAAAGATTATCTCTCTGATCAGATACTATGAGAGGTATGATACATCTGATAAAATTTTGATTGAAGACAAGGTAATAAATCATTTGCTTAATTTTAAGAAGAACTTCTTAGAAGTTGAAGTCAATATACTTGAAGAACTCTATGAGAAATTATAAATAAGGAAACTGTTAGCACAAATAGAAGATTCAAAGCAATCAGAGTACAAGAATTTGAAGACATGTTACCTTTTGTTTTTGTTAAATAAATGGAAAACATATTAACATATTTAAAATATTTGCTAAGAACTAAGTCAAGATTGGTAAAGATAATGGGGAGAAGGTACAATGAAGTGATTGAGGAAACACAAAAGGTTGTGGATAAGGTTTTGATTGATACTGAACCTAAGAATTTATCACCACCAAAGGCTACTAAGCCTAAAACTATTGAAATAGGTGAGTCATCAAAGAAGGGAGAAATAAGTCTTGATAAATCAAAGGGAGAAGACACTAGTGAATTTGTGAGTACTATGAAGCAACCAGATTTATTTATTTCTGGTGTCCTTGTGTCTTTGGAAACCTCACAGGATGATGGTGATCCTTTTGAGAAGGATACCAATATTGAAGGAAACATTGTTCTAGAAATGGCAGAGAAAGAAGAACAGAAAGTGAGCGAAGTTGAAATAGTTAAGGAAATAGTGATTAAAGTTAAAGAGAAATACGAAACTTGTGCACCTATTTCTTCATCTTTATTTTTGGTAGGTGGAGATAAGACTCTAAACACTGATGTTGAGAGTATGGATGAAGAAGAGGTGATGAATCTATTCTTCATCACATTTTCTAAAGAAAAAGAGAGATTTGAGCAGAAAGGTGAGAAGAAGACAAGGGTAATGGAAAGAGTAGTTGACACTATCAACAAACTCCTACCTATACCTTTTTCTTTTCAATCAAAGGATAGTGCAGAGAAATTGAAAAAAGTATTGAATGACTTTGATAGTCACTATGAGTCCTCGTAGAAGATCACTGAAGAGAAAGAAAAGAATAAGTACCTCACAAGGAAGTTGGAGGAAATATGCAAGCCTACCTCATGGGACTTGGGAATATTGAGCAAAACTATATCCGAGGCAAAGAATTGTGTATCCCATGGAAGGAAGTTATATAGTTACTATATAAATCATGTCAGACACATGAAGAACATTGATGAGATAATAGCAAAAGAAAAACTAACTTTGGAAAAGATGATGGATAGTTGTAAGACCTCTTCACACTCTATATTGGATTTAGGTAGAGAAGTGTCTAGGATATTGGACAAACTAAGTGTTTTGAACATAGAGAAAGGGAGAGTTGTGGGAAGGCTTGGTATGATGAAGAGTTTAATCACTCCTAAGTTATCAATTATTGAGACACATATTTCTGACATGGAGAAGACAATGCAGGCCCTCACAAAACATATACCTACCAAGCTAAAGGAAACATAAACATCTTCTTTTGAAATGAATGGGCTGATTCATCTGAGTCAAATACTGGTGAAGACATGGTCTGAGGAAGTGAAGATATTGGAGATATTTTTCCAAAATGTGTTAAAGATGGTATAATTTTTGGTAAGCAGTGGCACAATTTTGTTATGTATTCTAAGTTTTTGTATACCTTTGTCATTGATGTCAAAGGGGGAGAAGAGAAGATATAAAAAATGTACAGAGAAGAAATAGAGGAGAATAAAATATGTAGAGGATATAAAAGGACAATGTATATCTTTTCAGTATTGACACTTAGTCATTTTTCACAAAGTGTTGCCATCAATGCCAAAGGGAGAGATTGTTGGAAAGTGGTTCATATAGTAGTGTTCTAGAATAATTGAGGGTTTTAATTTATGGAAACACATATGTTATGGATGGTTTCTTGGTATGAAACATAGTTTTGGAGTTAAGGATTGCAAAATGAATAAGTACAAAAAGCAGAATTATAGAGTATAGCAGTATAGTTTTGGTCAGCGAAGATAGTAAATGATGAATGAAGAAATGTGAGATTAGGAGAAGCTATTTTTGGATATGTATGACCTTCTGTTAAGGTATCTTGAGTTTTTGTGTTGAGTACAGTAATTTATAGTATAATGAAGACATGCAAAGACATAGCAATAGTGATACAGTGCAGATGAACAAACGCAATGATTAAGGGAGTATAATGAGGAATCCAAATGTGCCAAGTTGGATTTAGATTATGAATTACCTATGTTTAGATAGTGTATGGTCGCCAAATCGATAATTACTTTTTGTAAAAGTATTAATTCTATTTTGTGATGTAATTGGGAGCCGACTGGGTAATGTAATAAGATATATATGAAGAGATTTTGAGAAGTGAAGCATGAGAAGGCATGAGAGATTGTGTGGATGTGATGTGGACAAATAAATGAATACATTGTGATGTCAGAATCAAACAGATGGTAATGCAAGCTACAACTAGAACTAACTAAGCATAACAAATGCTTGTATTGTTCACTATTGAGAAAATCATTGTAACAAAATCATATTTATGATTGTATGAGTAGTGAGCTCAGTATAACTTTAACATTGTTTTGTTTTACTCTAACAAAGAAATGTACTAATGTAATATTCAGCTCATAACAGGGCTAGGTCTCTTAACAAGGACACAATACTTTTAGTGCATATTTTTGGTTACCATCCCCACCGGGGTTTTCCCTTGGCCAGGGTTTCCTAGACAAAAAATTCATGGTTTTATGAGTTATGTGTTGTGTTCTTATGTTCTTTTCATTTCAATATTTATCTGATTAAGTTGGAATTTATTAAGTTCATGTTTGAAGTGTTGTAATACTGATTCACCCCCCCCTCAGTATTAATTAATCATAAAAGTTTTCTATATTTGAAGTTCCAAATGTCAAACATAAACTGAATTATTTTGAGAATTCTAAAGCATGTTAATTTCTTTTGACAACTTAATGTAGACAACAACCCATTTTAGCAAACTTATGCTAATCAGGTATGCACATTTTGTTTTGCAGCCGATACTTGTACAAGAAATGTTATTATTAGTGAGCATTTAATTTATTTTCATGTAATAAGCATAATGAGTGGTGGCCTTTCATTGTTATCTTAATTTTAACTTCTATGTTTTATGCACTTTTGAGTATATAACCTAGTTTGTTCATTCATGATTGTTAATATGGTTTCTTTGAATTCCTACTGTGATAGTGATCTCAATAGATGATCATGAAATTTTCATTTTTATTTAAACTTTTCTTTCTAACCAATCATACATGACATTCCCTTAGAATCCTTATGCTATAGAAATGATTGATCATTTCTTTATGGCCTCTATTCCTATCATTGTTTTGACAGGATCTAGCTTACCTTTGTTCACTAGAGCACCTACCACAAAGAATGCAGTAGTAATTTTGTAGCTTCATGTTCCAATCATGTAGGATGATTTCATCTTGAAGCTATTTCATTCCTAATCACATGGTCTTTTCACTTGACTATCTCTCATATACATGGTCTTTGATAATTTTGTTTCATTGTACCTGTTGATATTGTGCATCTCTTAGCTCTCTGTTTATTGCTCATGTAGCTGGTACTACTCATGTCACATAATTGTGATTGCATTAATGGTCTTGGTGGTCTTGAAGTTCTATTTCATACCACCTTTTCAGCATTCAAAATCACTTTCATTTGATCCCTTCTAAAACACAATGCTCTATTTAAAGCAACACATGCTACTATTTTTTTATTTTTTATTCATGGCTGCAAATATATCACAATTTCTTTGAATTCTCTTTGTGTTTTATCCATGAATCTATTATTAATATGAAGAACCTATGCTCTTTTCAAAAAATTTCTCTCTTCCATTGAGATTTGGAAATCCTTGTATGCCCAAAATTTCTCATATGCAAAGATATGTTATTCTTTACACATGAACTGATTTTATTTTTCTAAATACATGCATCCATTAATGATGTTACTTGTCATTGATTATCATAGTTGTTCCTTTGGAAGAAAAACCAATTTCATCACATTGAAATCATTGTTTTATCAATGAATATGTTGCCTTTTCATGACGTTCATGAATGAAAGACAAATTCTTTTTTAAAATCTTTATTCTTTCCATCAAAACTTATTGTCCAAATATTTAAATCTTCTCTTTATTCATTGGACTTTCATGCTTCATTTTTAAAAATCTGTTATTTCCTTACCGAGAAAAAAAATGTTATTTCCTTTACAAAAATTTGTTGTTCATTGGTAAAGAACTCTGATATTATTTTATTATCCTCTATTTCTTCAAAGAGGTTGTCATTTACAGTTTTAAATCTTCTCATTTATGACGCACTGCTTCTTGAAATGTTGTTGTTCTTGATTTTTAAACCATTGTTTACTCCTTGGAAATAATTCTTCTCATTAAGAATTTATTGTCCCAACCAAAATGACCCTCTCTTAATGATTTATATTGCTCCATTGTTAAAGCCTCTATTTGATATATTAGCATTGTTGATCTTTGGTTTGAATTTTTTCATGCACCAAAGATACTACACTCTCGACGATTTATGCCTTCCCTTTCTCATAAAATTTCTTCCCTTGACTATGAAATTTTTTTTATTGCATGCACTACTATTTCAATCCATGAAACCACTAATTTTTGCATTAACAAACCTTCTTCTAAAAGGAAAGATGTCTAACTCACACGCAAATCTACACATTACTTATTAGAGGCCCATTTTTCTTTGCAAGAACTTTTCAAAACTTTCTATTCTCTTTGTTCATGGGAAACCTCTAATTTGTATTTTCTAGAAAACTCCAAGTCACGGTGAGGATAAATGTTTTAGAGCTTTGGAAAAAAATGACTTGTTTTCCCTCTCAAACTTTAGCATCATAAAGCATTGATTTTCAAAACTTGTTTTCCATGGGCTTTTTAGAGGTGTAAGAAACATCATAAGGGGATTTTTTTTAGCATTAGTAATTTATAAAAATGGGCCCTATTTTAAAAATTTTAATGAAACTTTGAAGGTATGATTAAGGCATGTAACTCATTTTAGAACAGAACTACTTCCAAAAATTTAGGACTTAACTAGGGAACTATTTTGACATGAAAGGAAAAATATGTAACACCAGGTAGGCACCCAAAACAAGTAATATGTAGGTAAATTAGTTTATTTATGTCTTCTTATGTTCTAAGGACGTATTTATGCGTAGCTGATTTCACTTTTCTTTCATTTATGTCATTTTTTACAACCATTTCTACTGATCTAAAGGAACTTTGAATCGACACAACATTTAGTATCCAAAGGGGGTCTCCCTTCCTATATTTAGAGTCTTTAAGCCATGTGTTGTTTCCCACATATTGGATTTCTGAAGGTACTTAAATTTTTTAACTTCAAAATAGTTTCACAATTTGTCCAGTATTGTACATCTCTTTGTTATGGATTGGACAATTTTGGCTGTAATTTTCAATCTCCTCTAGATTGGGTGGACCTCGGTTGATAAAGATAAATATTACGCATCAGCATTGGAAATTCTCTACCAATGCATGAATATTTCAGGCATATTGTTTTGATTACTAAATCTTGAGTAAGTGTATAAGAAGCCCTTAAGACTGTCAAAAGATACCTTAAACCAAATCCTTATGAATTTCAAAATGTAGCCCCAATTGGTTAATCTTACATCACAAGCCAAGTTTTCTTGATGTGTTCTCAAAGCCTTATCCATTTTCATTTTTTGAAATGCAAAGGAGTTTTTCCTTGAGAGTGAAACTTTGTAATATGAGTACTTGTCTTAAGATGGAGATTTATGTTTTGTTTCATGTAGCTGTGTATAGCTTGATGATCTATGTCTATATCTTTCAATGTCTTCAACAAATGCTTTGACATTATGTGTTTTCTCCATTATCATTGTTGTTGTTATGTTTGTATTAGCCATAAATAAGGCATCATGGTGATTTTATTTTGATGTAGCATCAATGAACTTAATATTTTCTTATCACCTTGCATTGTGAATACTTAAAGATATGTCCTTTAGTAGTCTTGGTTGATCCATTATCTGTATTTGCTTGTTTCCTGTAGCATCTATTTCATCTTTAGAGAGTATTTTTCCAATGTTTCTTGTTGTCTTATAGTTTTTTCTTGTCATCCTATAGAAATGGTATTAATATTGTGTATTTTTTAGATATGTGTTACTGTTCATGTAGCCATTTGAACTTTGTTCTTTGACTGTTCCTACAACCAAGGAAAAATAGAGAAACTTATTAGTTTCAGTTTTAGCAGTTAACTATTCCTGCAGCTATTAGAACTTTTTAATAGCTATTGCTTCTGCCAATTTTGTATTTATTTTATATCTTTAATATTTTACATGTCATATACAAAGGTTTTTTTCCTAAATACAATGATCATATTCTTTGTTTCACATATGAATTCAAATAGAATTGATTTATTTGTATCATGATTGATTTCTAACATGTAATCATTCATAATTTTCTAATCTATACGATAAATACAATATTCTTGGAGATAATGTCACTAAAATATGGACACATATTTTGAAGGATAAAATTTCTATCTTTAGGACACATCTTGAAGATTCTTCTCATAAACACAAGGTATGCATACTATTTTTATTGTCTATTCTGTATTTTTTTATCACAGACTAGAGTTTGGCTATAGATGGAGAATATTTATTTTGCGTATCATTTAGTTCCAAAATTTGCATTACCATCTACTATAAGATATTCTAGTTTTATGGTTCTCAGAGTCTATTTGGTTGTTGATTGTCATTCAATTAGAATAGAATATGATCACTTTGGCATCATTTAGATTATATTTCTACTTTTTGTTTCTCCTCCATGTAATTTAATTTGGATCAAGTTTTATCATATTCTCTAGAGTCCGCATCATTGTAATACATCTATGTAGGGAGAATACATGCAAGTTAAGGCATAAGGAACATGCTTTCTTGTCTTTCTCATGTAGGCAATGATAACCTGTTTAGGCAAGTTAAGGCATAAAGACCATGCTTTCTTGTCTTTATCATTGCCTACACTATAACTTCACCATTGATTTTATAGTATCACTAGTCATCCCCCGCTTAGGATTTGTTGCCCTTGAATTATAGATTGGAAAAAATTTAAATCATGTTTAATGGAAAGTACTTGTATATACATGGTATGATTATTATTTAAAGGGTACTAGCTCAATGGAAGAGCACTTGTTTTACAAGAAGAAGGATGGTGGTTTGATTCTATCCTTAATATCATTAGATTAATGACTAAATTAATTGAAATAAAATATATTAAATTAATAAATGGAAGAAAAACAAGAATAATTTTTAGAAGCAAAAAGGAAGCAAAAATAGAAACCAAACTAGAAGAAAAACTTGGCATTATCTAGGAAGCAATTCAGGTAGCAAACAAAGCAGTATCAATGGAAGCAATTTTAGAAGAAACAAAAGATGTAATAATAGAAGTCACATCAGAAGAAATAAAAGATGAAAAAATGGAAGCAAAGATAGATGCAATAAGTGATGTTATATCAGAAGAAAAATTGGAATTAAAAATAGAAGTAAAATCAGAAGCAAATCTAGAAGCAAAATCAAAATTAAACTTGTAAGCAACACAAGAAGGAAAATTGGAAGCCAAAATAGAAGCAAAAAATGACCCCATAATAGAAGAAAAACTTGACATCAATTTGGAAGCAAAAAAAGAAGCTATTTTTTATGTCATACCAGAAACAAAAATAAGAAGTAAACTTTTTTTGGCACAACATCCGGCGCAAAAGAGGATGCAAAATATGACGCAAAACTTGGCCCAAAACTTGGTGCCAAAGGCTGGATGCACTTTTACGCTGACTTTTTCTCCAACCCAAAGGCCCATTTTAAGGAAAAAAATATAATAAAAATTGGCACTAATGACAAGGTTTTTTTGTAGTGATGAAGAGTGCATTTATTCATGGTGATCTACAATAGTATATATATGGTACAACAACATGATTAATTCATGATTCTTCCTTATTAATTTTTTTTATAAATTTCCTCTATAAACTTAAATATACCTCTTAGGCATGGTATGGTAAATATGTATTCAGAATCCTTCTTTCTATTGGTTTCAACTGATGCCACTTTGACTCTACTATCTATATTTTACAATAGAATGATGAAATTATCATCTTGGTATTATAAATAAATGATTTGGTTAACATTAGGAGATCTTAATTTCTTATTGGATCCATGTAGTCTACTCTATATGATACAATATTATTACATTACTTCATTTGAATCAAGATTACACAAATTAATTGTAGGATAAGTCTTTCTCAACCTAAATATGTTCTAGATAATCTCTAATGATTTAAATGGCTACTTGTAATCCCACAATGAATCCTTTTTGTTAGCATACATTTAGGAGGCACATTTTTTGACTCCTCTTGTTGATACTACCTTATATCTATAACTTGTGGGAGTATCACATACCTCAGACTTACTCATTCTAATATTTTCTATATTGTTGGTATGGTCTCTCACTTTACATAATAAATTTGTGAAGCTCATTAAAAATCTACCAGGAATATACTATATTATGTGAAAGGGACACACACATATGAGATAAAATATGAAATAGGTAGAGATTTAGTTTTAGTAGAATATATAAGAATTTATTAGGCAATATTTTAAGGATAAAAAGTCTACATCTAGAAAACAAATTTTGCATTGGATTTAGTCCTATTTATTAGCCAAGAAAAAAATGTTATTTATCTTTTATCTATAGATGAAGAGTATAAAATAATTGTGAATATGAATCCACTTATCTTTAATTAATCCTAATTTAGTTTAGAATATCTTATCAATGAATCTTGCGTATCTACTTGTGATATCCAGAGTTCTATTGTGATCTATTTGATTTTTTTTCACTATAGAAACAAACATATTGAGATCCATATGCACCACATTAGAGATATTATAGAATAGAATATTATTGATCTTTATGGAGAGCACACATTATTATTTTTGATCTCTTTTAGGAGTGAAAGAAACTATCACTTCCATGATATATCTATTCCTCCATCTTCCTCTTCTTGGAATAGAATTTTGACTATGGATTTCCTCTTTCCCTTATTTTGGGTATATACTCTCTCTTTGTACCTTCAAATTAGCTCAATTTATACACTTGAGTACCTTATATGGATTATCATATTAGGACTCATGTTTTCTCCATGATTCACTTAAGGGGGTGTATTAGTGTAGTTAATTATTTAGTATAATTAGTATATAAGTTTACTTAGGTACTTCTCCTATTAATGGGGTTATTAAGGATAATATTTCTTGCAATCCTCAAATTGGAGTAAAATGGAAAGCACTAGAACAAGTATGGATTAAGGTGAAATTTGATGGTGCATCTAAAGGTAATCCAGGACCAAACAACACTAGATGCATAGCATGGGATCAAAAAGGAAAAATCTTGGCATAAAAATTGGAGTATTTGGGAGAAACAACAAACACCATTGTGGAATTTTTGGAAACTCTCCTTAGCATAGAGTTTAGATAGAATTGAATGTAAGGTGACTTCATCTTGAGGATGATTCATTAATTACTATTAATTCCATACAATAGAACTCAAACTCCAATTAAAAATTGAGTTGATGATTGAAACCTATTTGGAACCTCATAAAAAAACTATCATAATTCAAATTGACACATGTTTATCATTAAGGGAATGTGATACAAGATGAGATCACAAAACATGCAGTGGAAAGGGTCATATAGTTGATGCGAGTTTTTATATGAAACTCATGGCAGTCTCTTTGATGATGTTTATTGATCCCTAAAAGTCTCATGCCTAAATAAGACTAGTCGAGAAGTTTCACAAGAGTGGGACTTGGTTTATCTTGTGAAACTACCTTAGAGGTTTTTGAAGTTGGATCTTCATTCTTTTGGGAGTTATAAAGAGAAAGAATGCCTTTCGCAAAATAGAATCTAGGCTAAGGGGGTAATGCACTAATGCAAATATTTTACAACACTTTAATAACTTTATTAGATAGCTTTCATAGCACCCTAAACTATTCAAAATTAAGGATCTATCACCTCTATAACAATATATATGATGTACTACAAACCCTTCATAGTTGGAAAGGAGAAGATAACACGTGAAGTAACTACTTGACATAAAGTGTAATGTTTAAATCATTTATGCAGAACACACCTACATGAATCTAAATGAAGGCATGTATCTCCTCGAGGGTTGTATGAATTTAAAAAAAGAAATAAATGATATAGGAAGAATTTTTTTGAATGCAATCCAAATAAGAGACACATTAAAGTGTTTCCCTTACTAAGATAGGAATAGTTCCTATAGGGGTTTGTTAAAATCTCATACCTCCTAATTTTTCCAAAATTCAACCATTGTGGTGAATCAACTACAATTGATACAACTTATGGGGAAGTGCAAGAAGTTGTGTCCACTTATGGGGGGAACTTTTACACTTAGTCCTTTTAAAAAAATTGGCTCTATGAAACAAGGTCACACAAAAATAGAATGGGGTCACATTTGGGCTTGGGGTCCCAAGCCTAAAACTTGGAATAGGGTCAAGTTCTAAAAAAATGGAATGTTTCCCCATTCTACAACATGTGACCTCATTCTATAAAATGTGATCCCATTCTACAAAATGTGATCATATTCTACAAAATGTTATAAATTTAAAAAATAGAACACAACCCTATTCTAAAACACTTGACCCCAGTCCATAAATGTGACCCTGTTTTATAAAATTTGAATTACCTTCCTGAGAATATATTCAGGTTTTGATTTGGGAAAATTCTTGGTTAACTAAACCATAGCCTTGGATCTAGTTTGACTTGTACCTTGGAGGTCATCTCAATGTTTAGACAAAATACACATTTTGGAAATATCTGAATACATTTTCTACACTATATCTTGACAACAAAAAAACCCCATTATAGATGAGACTATGTAGATTCCAAATATGTAATTTTTTTAAAATATGATTAATTTTTTATTTTTTCAATTTAGGTGCAAAAAATTGAAATAATAGGCTTTCTTCTTATTTTAATAACTTTTTTATTTCTATATTTTTTGATAAATAAATTATATGACATCAAACTACAGACAATTATATACACTTAAAAAAAGAATAAGTTTAGGTCAAATTATTCTTGTTGTACATGATGGATTTAAAAAACAACAATTATGCCCAAGAAAAAATTAATAAAAAAATAATTCAAAAAAAAATTACAAAAAAATATTTTCATCAATCTTGATTGTGTTACATACCATTTCCCAAAAGAATTTAGATAAATAATTTAATTTAGGTCAAATTATGCTTTCTATACATAGTCATGGTATGGTCCTCAAAAATTGAATTTTAAAATGTAGTTTTCAATCATTAACACCCATTGAAAATTGATTTGTATCATCTAGGTATTCAAAAAATTTGGAAAGTAGACTTCGAGTACTACAATTCCTATTTCTGAATTGTTCTGAGATTAAATCTCTAAGTTCTTCAAATTTTTAGGTCAAACAAGTCGAATTTGAAAAAGTAGGAAAAAAATTCCACTTTTTGGCTAAAAAGTAGACTCAACTTTTTGATGGCACCCTTATCATCCATTTTCAAGGACAATGGAAAAGTAAAAAGACTACATTTTCCATTGTTTCTCTGAATAAATGGAAGAAAAAGAGACCAGCATAAGTAAATTGGACCAGATGCAATGAAAATCAACATAGAAAACTTTGATAAATAAAAGAAGAAAGACAACAAAGGCACAATCCCCATATTTTAGCAAGAGAAAACATGCTAAGGCTGAAAATCAAGTTGTAGTTACATATGCTACATGAAACATTTTAGAATGATAAAAAAAGAGCTTTTTAGCTAAAAATTAAAGATTTCTACTATCAAAACTACCTTCCAAGATCTCTCTAATTTCCTCATTTTCTTTAATTATGCTAGAAAGAGACACTAATAGAGAGATTGTATGTTGTCATTGATGGTAACTACACATATATCAGATGATTGGCTGACACAATTTTGTGATACCAAAGGTTAGAATGTAAATTTGGATAAGTCCAGATTTATTGGCACAGTGATACAATTTTGGTATTGAGATCAGTACAGATACATATGATAGAGTTTTGATGTGCGATTGTAGGAGATGATTCATAGAGAACATATACACCTATGTTTATGATCACAAATTTTGATGTTAAGATTTGATCGAGTTATAATTTGTTGAGCATCGGGTTTATAGGTTGGAGAAAGAGACAAAGATAGTTGATCACTAGATCATGCAACGATCCTATTGGATCAATGATATATTCAATTTCATCGATGAAGGAGTTAGAGATGACATGGTACACGATGTAAACACTATGATTTGGGTTAGCATGGAGCTACTCATTTTTCTCTTATGTTTGATAGTATTAAGAAATAGTTGACATATAAAATTGAGTTTTTCAGATGGATCAGATATAGATTGTGATGCGAAGGTTGGATATGAAAAAGGCATGTGACACATGACTAAAGGAACATCATTCAAAAATTTTCCCGACTTTTGATTAGTTATACACTTCACTGGAACTATATTAGCATACTTGATGTTGTTTGTCAGTTCATGACTAGGATTGTAACTCCTCATTGATCTATGATCAGTTGATGTTGTAAGGAAGTAAGCCTGATTGTTTTTTTATTGAGCAGTGAGCTCTAGGTTGTAAGCCTGAATGCAAGTGCATTACCTAGTTCTTATGTATTATCACCCTTAACATGGCAATTTATTTCTGTAGAAGTAAAACATTTGTGGGTTCCATCCCTACCATGGTTTTCCCATAACAGGGTCTCCACAATAATAAAAAAATCATAGTATTATAATGTTATGGTTTACTTTCAGTTGTGTTATTTTAATTGATATACAAATTGTGGTTGAATGTTAAATATGCTAGAGCATTGATTCACCCCCCTCTCAATGTTCTTCAATCCTAACAATTGGTATCAGAGCTTTGGTCCTTGTAAGATGTCTAACTACTTAAGGAAGATCCTGATGGCATATTTGATATTTTATAATAGTATAAAAAAGTAGCTCTTGGTTGCGCTTGATGATCTTGACAAAGAAAACAATCATAATTTAGAATTGGAAAAAAATATTAAGGATGCTGAAAGTTTCATTAAAAACCTGAAGGATCAATTGAAAAAATCCAGGGATAAGAGGAAAGATATTGTTGAACAATTTCAACAGAAAGGAAGTTCAAATGGTTCACAATACCCAAAAGAAAAATATGATGAGTGTAAACAGATCAAAAAATAAAGAGACAATATGAAACATGAATTGGAAGCTATTGTAATGAAGCTAACTAAAGGGATTGAAGAAAAGAAGAATCTTGAGAAAACTTTGAAGGAGAAGATAGAAGAATGTTACAGACTGAGTAGTGAATTTGGAGAACTGTAGGTATACCTTGATGATTCTAAACATAATGAACATGAACTTGAAAGAGTTAATGAAGTTCTTAGGAGTGAAGTTGCTACTGTTAATGAATTCAAAGAAAAATTTAGATTAGGTAATGCGAATCTTGATGAGAAATTGGAAAGCTAAAGACTAGTTGGAGAAACACAAGTTCTTGGATATTATTTTTTGAATGGGGAGTGAGAGCGGGAAAACCAACAATCAAGGTCATCCTGCTAGTTCTACAGTTGGTTGTGCTAGCACTGCATAGGGATCATTGCCACAAAAGGGACAACAAGAGGGGAAGTCAATAATTGTGAAGGATGGGGGAAAAGAGGCTGATGATAGGGAGCCATAGAATGGTGGTGTTCCCATTGAACCAGAAGAAGAGTACTCACGTGAATGTTGTGAACTCGATAGTGCTTTGGTGGCATCTACGATGGAAAATGGTAAATTGACAAATGGAGATCATATTGGAAGGATAAATATGTGAAATGACCCTAGTACTCTATTTTTGGGTTTAAGCCCACTGACAAGTCTTCCCTACCATTGGTCAATAATATATCTGACTTTTCAAATGCTAAGTGTGTCATTTCTTCCCAGAACCTGTAATAGATCATACTATTACTTAGATGGCTCTTTCATTGGATGGGAAGTTAATGGTTCCTAGACCCAATATTGAAGTTGTTAGGGATTTCCCAAAAAGAAATGGAAGCTCAAAGGGCAGGTTGAGGTTGTTTCTATGCTAAAGGGTTATATCTGTTTTTATTTTTTATAACAAGGAAGACTTATCTAATGTTCTTTGTGGGGGACCCTGGATTATTGGAAAATCTTCTCTGGCTTTACAAAAATAGTCACCCAAGATAGAACTTAATGACTCTATCTTTGTGGCTACATCTATCTAGGCACAGTTTCCTAGGTTGCCTATGGAATACTAGAGTGAAGATGTTTTTAAGGGCCTAGCCAGCTCCTTCGAGGATATTTTATCCATTGAACCAATGACCACTTCAAATTCTAGACTTGTCTATGCACGAATCTATATTTTCATGGGTCAGTATATTGACCTTCTTACCTTAGTTGAAATTGTCTCCAAGTTAGGGAAATGTGTGCAACCTTTTGAGTTTGAAACTCTGTCATTTGCTTGTTTTGTTTGTAAGAAAATGAGCCACTGGGAAAAAAATCCCCTCAAAGGGTTATATGATGCAGGTGACCAAATCTTCAAGGAAGAAAAAGGCGTGGAAAGAAAAAAGGCAAAGAATGGGGAAGACCCTAACAAGGAGGAGGAAAATATCAAGGATAATATTAACCATTCAAGGTCAGCCTCATAGCAGGATGATTCAAAGAAAAAGGAAGATGAAAAAAAGAAAGATAATGATCAATCTACATATCAAACAAAGATGTGTCAAAGGAGGAAGGAATTGAATCTATGAGGGATAAGAACATCTATGTTTATCAAAGGACCATCTCAATGATTTGGGAAAATTATTCTTGTCTTAAGGAGACTCAACCTATCGAGGAGGGAGAAATTGATGAAGGTGCAAAGACACCTTATAGGAAGTGAATTGATCAACTAGTCCCTTCAAGAGTTGATGACTATCTCCAAGAGGAAAGCCAAAATAATCCTATGAATGAGTTAGAATATTCTCAACCCAGAAAATCCTGGGAGGAGGTAACTCCTTCATTTCTTCTTATTCTAGCTCACTTGAGTGTGTTAAATCCACCTATCTAGATTTTGATAAGGCTGGGGTGAAATGGGGAAATAAAACCCTAGAAAAAAACTTAAACCTTGAGGTAGGGTTACCTAAGGTTGATGGAGGTGGCTCTTGGAAATTTTTTGAAGGTAATAATAATAAGAAGGGAGGGGAGAGAAAAAAATCTACTTCCTCATCGGGCAAAAGGGGAGGGGAGAACAAAAACTCTTTGTCCCCATCAAGAAAAAGGGAGGGGATCGCCAAAAGGCCAACTCCTCAACTCAGAGTGGTATGGCTACCAGGAACCTTTAGAGAGATGATGTTGGATCACCAAAGGGCTCAATGGGGAGGCTATCAAAGAAATAGATGAGGGAACAAGAGAGTAAACAAAACATAGCAGATAGTAGGTAGTTAACCATCAAGGAAGTTTGTTCTCTAGTTAAGAAATGAGGATCATCTCATGGAATATTAAAGGTCTTAATGGCTTCAAAAAAAATGATACTCTTAGGAATTTTTTAAGGGATCACAAGGTGGATATTATTTTGATCTAGGAAACTTGGGTAGTAACTCAGGTGATGCCTTACATGGAACTGCAATTTTCTAGAACCTTAGGTATGTGACTGGAGATATTCTGAGTGCTGGGGATAATTTCATCACATAAGGTATGGAATTAACTAGGTCCTTTATAATATCTATGCTCCCAATACCAATAATGCGAGGAGTAGATTCTAGAGTAGGCTGACAAACTATAGACAAAATTTTACTAATGAATGTTGGTCAATTATGGGGGATTTTCACACTCCTTTAAAATACTATGAAAAATATGGAGGCTCCCAATCCTAGAGAGAAAGTAGGCTTGAACTGATGGACTTCATTAATCAGCAAGCTCTAATTGATGTGTACTTGCAAGGAGCTAACTTCACATGGAGCAACAGAAGAATTGGTGAGGAGCTTATTCAGGTCAGGCTTGATTATGTCATAATCTCTAATTATTAGATGGTTAAGTACTTCTTCTCTCTAGTGGTCATCTCTAGGATTGGCTCTGATCAATTTAATATTTCCTTTGTTGTGGATGATGTTAGTTGAAGGAGAAATTTCCCTTTTAGGTTTGAGAAAATGTTGTTTTCCCATCCCAAGATGGAAGATTACATTCGGGGTTGGTGGATTATTGATGTCTAGGGAGGTGTTATGTTCAGAGTGGCCAAAAAACTTAGACATGTTAAAGATCGGGTTAGGAGGTGGAATAAAAAGGTCTTTGGGGACATTTTTTAAGCTAAAAATGTTTTTGATTACGGTAAAAATGGGTTTTGAAGGGGCCCCAAAACCCTTTAACAAAAGAGAAGAGAGATAGGCATGAAAACCCAAAGAACAACAAGCTGCCCCAAGGAGAAGAGCAGGCTACAAAGGGACAACTCCCAGATTTAACAATAAGCACCTACAAAGCAAAAAACAAAAAAGATGCTGGAAGAAAAACATAGAAAGAAAGCCACCAGCAACGAGGTTAAGACATAGTCTTCAAGAAGCTCTCAGATTCCTCCAGCTGAGTTTGCATAGTCTTCACATTATCTTTCAGCCTCTGAATATCCTGATCATCAACCTTCTACTTCTTTGACCTAGTATGGGTACTAGGTCCCATCTGCTGAGTAGGTTCAGTGAGGTCAATGTTATCTTTGTTTCCTTCTAGCATTTTACTCAGAGTATTCAAGTTCTCCAGAGTAGACTTCATACCTGTGTTAACCAAACTAAGCAAATTTTTTAACATTTCCTCATTCCTGCTTGTCTTCTCCTGGATAGGTATCATAGCTATCTCGACTAATTTTTTAATTTTATCATCCATATCAGAACCATAATCAAGCACACGGGCATTAGCATTATGAGAAAACTCCTTTCTGAAGATAGCAATAGTATCCTCGATCATAGATTTCTTGTTTTCTTGTTTTAAGATAAAAATGTTACTAAAATAGAACTGTAGGAGATTCATGAGAAAATCCAGACTAATGGGTGTGGTTTGGAATCTTTGGCTAAGGAAAATATATTGGTTAAATATCATGACATTATTATGAAAGAGGATTTATTTTGGAAGCAGCGATCATGGACGCTATGGCTCAAGTCTAGCGACAGAAATACCAGATTTTTCCATATGACTACAATGAAACACAAGGTTTCCAATAGAATTTATCATATCTTATCCAATAGGGGAAGCTTAGAGAATGAGGAAGACATCAAAGAGGAAATGGTCTATTTCTTCTCCTCTCTGATTATTATGGACACTTAGTTAAGCTTGGATGACGGAAATTTACTGTTCTACTATCTAATGGTTTTAGGGTAGGACCACAACACATTTCTTGTTGCTATCCCCTTGGTAAAGGAAATTAGGGACTCTGTCTTTTTTTTGAAGGTGAGAAATCCCCTAGACCTGATGGGTTCCCCATGTTCTTTTTTCAAAAAAATTGGCATATTGTGTATAAGGATGTCTCAAATATGGTGGAGTTCTTTGGAGAAAAATATTTGGTCAAGGAAATCAATGTCACTTTCTTAGTGCTTATTCCCAAAAAGCTAGTAGCTGATTTGATGGATAGTTTCAGACTGATTAGTCTCTACAACCCATTCTATAAAATTATTTCTAAAGTTTTAACAGTCAAAATTCTTTATCTTCTTCCAACTTAGTCCCATCATAAAAATGGGTTTATCCTAGGTAGACACATTCTACATTCTATCATCACTATACATGAAAATATTCACTCCTTGGCGAGTGTGAAGAAGCAAGGTTTCTTATTAAAATTATATCTTTCCAAAGTGTATGATCGAATGGACTGGGTGTTGATAAAATATAGCAGGCTTTTGGTTTTGGAAAAAGAGTTCAACAAATTATCCATCAACTCATTTCTACTTCATATGTCATTGTTATTGTGAATGACTCTCCTAATCATTTTTTAGACCAACTAAGGGGCTAAGACAAGGGGATCCCTTTTATCCTATTCTCTTTTCTATAATGGAAGAAATCCTTGGGAGGTATATACATAAATTGGTTTAGTCGGTAGAAATTCAAGGACTCAGGCCTTCCTCCTCAAACCTGACCTGCTCTCATGAGAAATTTGTGGGTGATGCCATTATCATGGGATCATCTATAGCTAAAGAGGCTCTAAGTATGAAGAATATGTTGGATATCTAAAGTAGAGCGATAGGTCATCTTATTAACTAGAATAAGAGCTTTCTTTATTTATTGAATACCCCTATGGAGAGATAGAGGAAAATCTCCAAAATCTTTGTATGTTCATTTTCCACTCTTCCTTCTACCTATTTGGGACCTCCTCTTGGTTTGAAACTGGATGAGCCTTTTTGGAACTCAATTGTTGAAAAATTTAATAAAAATTTTTTTGGTTGGAAGGGATCCCTATTAAGCCAAGCTAGAAAACATCAGCTCCTAAAAGCTTCACTTCAAAATTTTCTAGTTTATGCTCTCAGCCTTTTCAAAATTCCTTCAAAGTATGTTGATATCATTGAAAGGATTCAAAAGAACTTCCTCTATTCTGGAGTGGAGGAGAAGAATCACTTACCGCTTATCACTTGGTAAAGTGTTCGCAGGAAAAAGAAGCTAGGAATCCTTGATGTTAGAGGGATTAGGTCTTTTAATATATTGCTTTTGACTAAGTAGGCTTGGAAAGATTTTGAGGATCTTAAGGAGTGGAATCAAATCTGGAAAATTAAAAATTTATCTCACTGCTCTTTTGTGGTTGATTTCATTAATTTGAACCTTGTTGTTAATGGTTCCTTTATCTAGAGTAACATTCAAAGGGTGAAGGATATTGGGGCTCTAGGATTGAGATGGAAGGTGAGGAATGGAAAAAGCATCCATTTTTGGGAAGATAATTGGTTAAGAGATCAAACTCTAGAATTCTATCCCAACTATGAGGTCTATAAAGATGTTTGAAAGAAGTACTTTAGCTCTATGGTGCCTTATTATTGTAAAGGCCATCAGTGGGTTCATTTCTCCTCTATTGATCTAAATCTTGTCTCTCTTCAAACCTCGCTAAATGGTGTCACTTTGAGGGATAATGTTCAGGATTTAATATTTGGGATGCCAATCCTTCTGGTAAATTTTCTATGTCACCAACCTTCTCTCTATTATTTAATCATAATGCTGGCAACCCTCCTTTCTGGTCCAAGGCTTGGGTAAATTTCCTTGCTCCTATAATCAATAATTTTTATTGGATCTTTATTCAGAATAAGGCCCTTACTACTAAAGATCTTTGCAAAAGGGGATTTTTATTCCTAACACATCTTACTTGTGCTTGGAAGCTGAGGAATCAGCTCCTCATTTACTTATGCACTATCCTTTCTCTATGGAGGTTTGGGACAACATATTCTATAAGTGGAATCTCTGCTGGGTTTTCCCTGCCACCATTCAAGCTTTTTGTGATCAGTGGTGTTTCCCTTCTTCAAATAAAGTTCTCAAAGCTCTTTGGTCTTTGAATTCTCCTCATTTCATTTGGGGTCTTTGGAAGGAAAGAAATAAAAAAATATTTAGGGACAACTATGCCCCTCCTTTTGTGGTTGCGAAGAAAATCTGCAGGGCCTTGGGAGAAAATATCAACCTCCTTTACACTTCTCTATAGAATAAACCCTATATTCCTTGTAGAGAGGAAGATCTCATAACCTCCCTTCAGTGGAAGTTGGGTATATATATCTCTAGTTACCTGGGTAAAGTTAAGAAAAATAGAGAGGGCCTGGTTTGGTTGCTTCCTCTGACTAGTTGGATCAAAATTAACTTTGATGGGGTGGAAAAGGGAAATCCCAAGCCATCTGGATGTGGAGGAGTGATCAGAGATGAGAATGGCATTGGTCTGGCTATTGTGGCACTTCCCTCGGGAATCCAGTCTAACCACTATGAAAAATTCATGGGAATCTATCAAATCCTCAAAATTGCTAGACGTCTCAATTATAAGGTGTGGATTGAAGGAGACTCAAATAACATCATAAGATTCTTAAAAGGGGGAGGTTGATGCTTCTTAGACTATAGAAAAAATAATTATGGAGTCAAGAGAGGTTATAAATTGTTTTGATAATTGTTATATTTCCCACTCCTATAGAGAGACTAACAAGTTGGTAGATGGGCTCACCAACCTTGGGGTTCACTAGAAAGATATTACCACATGGGAGGGTGAATGTAAATTTAATGATGATATTAAAGCACTCAATCATTATGATCCCGTACAAAGTAGAACTGGAAATGTGCAGTTTAATTATGGAAATGACACATAGTGGCTTTGGAATTAGAATTAATCACAATGATTGTCCTCTAGGGCTGATCTCTATTATTGCGTTATACATCTCACACATTTTGTGGGTGTTATTTGGGACTATTTCCTTAGGTGTCTTTTCCATCTTTTCTAGTTGCATGTTGAACCAACAAATCTTTGGCTCTGCAAATCTTAGAATGAGGGGTGATTTGAAGTGATTCAAATCGGCTACTTGTGAGGATTGGATGAAGGATTTTTTGGATAACAAGATCCATTTGATTTTTATCCTAAAAAAATCCTCGCACACCTGCACATTCTATAGTAAAATATTAAATCATATTGCAGGGTATTTATTTTTGCAATATAAGAGTCTTCAGGGGAAATTTTGTGCAAACATAAGAATTATGGGAGGGGCCAACATACTAATAGGTTCACTCCATAAGGTATCAAAAATATTAAATAAACACTTTTTTTATTCTTCAATGCATTACCTGTGAAGTTTGGGACAAATCCCACACCGGTTTTTAATCAGGCTCATATATTTTCACCCTTTCAAATATATATTTTATTATTATTTAAATCATAATAATTATTTAAATAAAAAATGTCATTATCACTTTTGAAACTGATGTTACTTTGATGAGGCAAGTTGGCTCCCCATGTGGGCCTGCCTAAAAAAAATCAATCTAAATCAATTGGGCCTGGAGATTGATCTGAAACACATCATTATATATCTGGATCAAGAAAATGTGACAAATATAATTACTGAGGTTTTATTTTCAACCCCTTTGCAAAGTGACCAAAACAAACAGACAACCTTCCAAACCACCTTTAATTCTTTGTATTTTTAAAACTAAAAGGAACATAGACTCACATGAAAGGAATCACCTTGTGAAATGGTTTCTCTTGATATAGCCTAAGGTGATAGATCTTAACTATCAAAGTTAGAGACTTTGTTACTTTTGCAACTAGGCATATCATAGTTAATCTAAAACCCTGCCAACATGCCTTGTGGAAAAAAATCAAAAAATGCTTCAAGAGGTTTTAAATAAAGGATATTGTTTATTCATACACAAGGAACACACATGCTAGAATCATTCTTCCAAATCCACCAAGTTTGCAAGATATTGATCGTCAAAGTTGACCATTTTAAAACTGCTCTGTACATGCAAACTGAAAAATCAAATAAATTGCATTTCATATGAAGCTGGTAAAAATATCAGATGAAATCCATATAATCTAAATCCTTTCATATAGGTACTTTGATATAGATAGAATACAGGCCAACGATTGGTTTTAGATGAATTTTTGAAAAAAGCTACTCGAAAGATGTATCTCTGAATATGCAGAAAATCTGAACAAGTTGCTTTTAGATTGGGCTTGGGAAATAGGCCAAATGACTTGACTAGGGCTTGAAAGTGGACATGGGAATTTTATTTCATGTTTAAAACATGGGTAAATCACTCTTTTTTCATGATTTCCAACTGGGTGTGAATTGAAGGCCTCTAAACTAGGCTAATTGGATTTTTTTGAAACATGCATAGTGCAGATTTGTATTAATCCCTTTAAACTAGGTGCATCAAAAAATAATAAAATCTGATTGTAGGGGGATGAAAAGGGATACATGGGATTATTTATATGATTAGAGAGAATTCACAAAGTTGTTTCTAATAGAAATCACTGGGCATTGACTTATTGGCTTTCAAACTGGGCCATTTCATGCAGATTTTCAGGAGTGCATTTTTATACCTTAGCCAAAAAAATTAGCATGGCCACTTCAAATCCCTTTAGAATTTGAATGTGCCAACATAAGGATCACACTTTCAAAGGACATCATCATAGTAGGATATATTTTCATCATATTATAGAAAAAGGCTTATCAAAAAGATAAAACCATATAGTTTAAAGGAGTTTATAACATCAAAACATAGTCTAAAGTTTGTAATAAAATAAACATTGATGAGGCTCGTCAACATGATCAATTTATTTAAGAAAATTTTCATTTATCATGCTTATTACTCCACATATGCCAAATGGTCTTAAGGTGATGGTAGTTTGATTTGGGGTCATAAAGATCTCATTTATTTTCCATGTAAAACCAAGTCTCTCACTCATTAGTTGTTCAAAAAAAAGACAAGGACTCATCTTTATGAGAAGCCACCTCAACCATATTAAAATATTTGCACAAGGCCCAACTGATGGGGGCATTAAATCCATAATACACCACCAAAGAGAAGATCTCTATGTAGTATCATTAGTAGCATAAACACCAATGATCCCAAAATAATGATTATCAATTGACATGAGCATCTAGAAAAGCTATTACATTACTCAAATAGCCTCATTATTGGAGGAAAAAACCAACCCAAATGACCAAATAACCCAACATGCTACAAAAAGCATGAAAGAAGTAATTTTAATTTCTTGAAGACATAACACATAAATACCATGATAATTATGTCTAGTATCTTGCACATGATACTTATTGGTGAGCTTAGAGAGACCTCAAACTTTTAATGACATATCATCCTTTTCCTCTAAAGAGGAGTAACAATTTTTCAAAAAGTTTTAAGTCTTTTGAAATCTTGGCATACCATTCCTCCACTTTTCTGAAACAATATTTCTTTCATCAATGCACCCAAAAAGGTTTCCAAAGTGGTAGAAACTATGTGGCTAGGAAGAGAGAGCCAAAAGTAGCTAAGATGTTTGCAAAAAATTTGGACAAACACAAAAAATCATAATTGGAAAGAGTGGCACTATCTTTCTCCTTTGAAGAAGGATTTGAATCAACATGTTGCATAGTAGAAGGCTCTTGGATTTACTTTTTAAACTAATAGATGGGGAAAATTCTAGTTACAATTCACCATAGCTCATTTCTCCTCTTGTTTAGATTCTTCAAGAAAAACATGGAGGGTCAAGAATCCATGGAGGGGTCTTAATCCTAGGGGCAACTAGTGAGAAAACTTTAATTTTGTGCTTCAATGATTGACATTGGAAAAACATATTATGTAAATTTAGATAGAGAACACACTAGGTTTGGTGAAGACTACCAATCTAAATCAATCATTCCTTGAGGTCTCAAGATGAATCCACTTCAAAAAAGACCTATTTCTAGGGTTGAGTATTATTACAATTATCAGCCTCAACAATAATTACCTTCCCTAAGGAAGAAGCTATAGCGGGAAGAAAATGTTGAAATGGCAAAGGAAGACCCAGGAACTCAAGTCAGACTAGCATAGGGAGTTTCTTATCATCTGGGATAGAAAAGTCTCAAGTCCAAAGTTGAAAAAAAAAAAGAAATAACTGAACATACCATGGGTCATGCTAAACAATATCCTGGACATGGCTAAAATTAGTGAAACAGAAAATAAATTAAAAAAATTTGGTGAGGTTTTGGACCCTGTCAAGATGGATCCCATGCGGGGCTAATGATTTGGAAATCCAATCCCATTGCATTATATTAGGGTTGATCCTCCCAAAAATATAAACATAAGAGTATGCTACTCTAACCAATGACAAAAAATCAAAATCCAAGATGGGTACAACCATATATGAGGGGTCTCAAAATGCACACTCATTCAATACTTTTAGCACAAATTTATAGGGGTGCTTACTTAGACGAGCCATTGTTCACAAACACAAAACCAGCAACAATAACTAGATTGAAGATGGAAGAGGCCATTTAAATATGGTGCTCCCACAATAAATGTGGTATGACTCAAGATAGGATAACTGTTAAAAACCAAATCATGCTGAAAAAGGTAAAAACCCTAGAAAAACTAGTTTTTTAATTCTTGTTTAAATTTATTTCCCAAATTAATTATCACAACTAATGATGTAAAGCATGTAAGATATCTTTTGGAGCTAGAAAATCCATGGAAAAGCCATCATTTTATAAATAAAAATAACTTTCATTATATTTTTAAGAATGAGTACATGACCTGTCAAAGAAAGATATCTATATGTAATCAAGGGTAATTCAGACCAGTAACTTGTAATTGAACGCAAGTATAACCACAAAAAGATATGATAATCATAGTTTGTGTAAATCCATAATATCAAAAGAGGAAACAAAATAATATGATGCATAAATGAATAATGAATGGAATCAAATAACACAATGAATATTCAAACCAGTTTTAGTCCTCCTTTGTTGTTCTCCTTATTGATGCAACGTGGGCTCTAAATTTCAAGCTCAATGTGACATCATAAGAATTTGAAGGATAATATGGCTACCAAATATGAGAATTATCTCTTTATTTATAATAATTTTGGATTTTCAATCCATATTCCTTGATTGATGAGATTGATTGACTATGATTGAAGAGTCAAACTCTGATTGATTGAAGAGTAAACTCAATTGATTGATATATTAAGAGAATAGATTGGAGATTTGACTGGATTGATTTATTTTTCAACATAATAGATTGATCAGTGAACTAATTATATGGAATAGAAGACTGAAAAGATTGATTAGTCACAAAAAGGTGATTGAGGAGTTAGAAAGTGTGATTGATCACTGAACTAAAACTTAGTATTAATTTGAACTAGAAGAATAAATATAATTAAATAAATATAAAATTTATTTATTTGCACATGGGGGAAAATAAATAAATAAAATTATTTATTTTTGAGAGGAAAAATTATTAAAATTAAATAAATTAACATTTATTTAATTGAGTGTGAAAATGACTAATTACATGTAATTATTACATAAGTGTAATAATGACAAAGAGGGAATAATAATTAAATAATGTAATTATTTAATTAAAGTGTAGACATAGGAAATAATTAAATAATGGTAATTATTTAATTAATTTATAGAAGAATTAATGATGAATGTTTTTTTTTTTTTTCAAAGTAAGAGCTGCCTAGGGGGTAGTACCCTTTGTATTACTGAAAAGATATTACATAGGGAATAGGAGATATCTCTCCATTTACAAAATGTGGTTCTTGAACAACTCTGCTACCCTATTTATTGGTAAAGATACCTGATCCCTTTGCTAATAGAGATCAACCTAGCAACAACCTCTTCTGGAAAAAGTGTATCATTAGCCTGACAGAAGGCCTCAAAATTGGTCATGTCATACTCCTTCCCAATGCAAGTCCTAAAAAGTGCCCATGCCTTCTTCATAAGCTCCTTCTTACCTTCAACTTTTAGACAAAAGAGATTCATTATTCCACCGTGAGAGAGGCTGGCATCAATCAAGTCCAGTGCATGAGTCACCTCTAAGAAAATCTCCTCTGCAATCATTCTTCAAAGCATGTCATTAGCTGATATTGGATGTTCCAATACTTGGATGATGGGCCAAAATAGGTCAAACACGAGTTTCCCATCATGAACATGGCCTCCTACCCAATATTAGACTCCCAATAAGATGATCATGGTAACCTTCTCTTGGTCGTTGGCGCAAGTGAAACATGAGACCAACATTGCCTCCTCCGGGGACTCCACCATTGCCTCCTCCTTATTGCACCTACAATTGATGCCCATGAAACTTGACATTTCCCTGCTAACTTCTACAAATGTTAGAGGAAGCCGCTACTCTTAAAAAGACCTTGAGTGTCTTGCCTCTATTTTGGTCCTACAATATTCTCTGCCATGGACTAAGGCAGGGAGGATGAGGCCCATGTGACTGTCTTCTACCATGCTGCCCATTCTATCTAATCTCTATCAGCGAATCCTGTCATCTCCTCATCCTATGCCAATTTTTGGAGGACCAAGTTTTTCTGCTATAATAATCTTTTGCAGATTTGTTGGAAGTACATCTATGGAGTCAAATTCATGTGTCAAGATAGAATCAATCCCAATATTGGCCAAGAAGTCTACCGCCCTGTTTCCTTCTCTATATACGTGTTGTATATGGAATTTTCCAATATTCTTAAGGTGGTCCTTGATCCTAGGAAACCATTCAGCCAATCTCCATGAATGAAATTTAGCTTTCGCAACTCTGTTCAAAATCACTTGGGAGTCCCATTCTATAATGATGTTGGAAATTCCCTTGTACGCACACCAATTAAGGCCACTCTCTAGCGCAGAGATCTCTACCACATTTTTTGTATTGATACCAATAGATCCCACAAAATCCCTGACCACTTCTCTTGCATCATTTCGAATTAAGACCCCAGTCCTGCTGCTTCCTGGGTTGCCCCTGCTCGCACCGTCAAAATTAAGTTTTTCCCAGCCTTTTTGAGGTTTCTGCCAAACTGCTTATTACCTCTTGATTTTCATGTCCTTCATGATGTGGTCACTTGATTTTTTTAAAGTCCATGAGTCCTCCATCTCTGAATCCCAACTTTATTTGTATTTGTATAGAAGCCCTTGGCTCCTACTATTCAAGACTTCTTCTATTTCATATCTAATTTTGTGCAATAGAATTTCAACTTCTTTCAAGGAATCTTCAAATATTCTTCTGTTACGCTCCTTCCAAATGTTCCATACTATGATGGAAGGAAAAATAATCCATAGAATTCCCCACTTGTATTTTATCCTATTGATCAGCCATGACGACATGAATTCCTTAAGCGTGGCATTTCTCGCTACTTTCCATTGGAGCGCTCCCAATAACCAATCCCAACATGATTTTGAGTAAGGACACCAGAATAAAAGATGATCAAAAGTCTCTTCCTCCTGTCTACATAGTACACACCAATTTAGACCCACTAACCTGATGGTTCTCAGTTTGCTTCCTATCAATATCCTCCCGTGCAATGTTATCCATAAGAAGGCTCCTGCTTTAGGAAGAGACCATTTGCCCCAACAGAGTATCGATGACCATTGGTAGTCCTTCTTTCTGACCCTTTGAATTTTGTATCTTAGACTAAATTTGTAATCCCCAGACTTGGATTCACTGCATATTAATTGGTCTTCTTTATTAGACCTGAGAACTCTCTTGCTCAACAGTATCTCTGACAACTTCTTTTGATTTTTTGATTCAATGGGCTCCACCATAATCCAATCCTTTGTAGAAGAGGTTTCATTTGTATTGAGATAGTCCACCACCCATCTACCCTTCAAAGATTCTACCTTGTTAATCCAATCACCTCCAAAGATGTCAGATAGTGTCTGTTCCCCATTCCATGAGTCCCTCCAAAAATTGGCTCTATTTTTGTTACCTATCTTCCATGTGAGATGGTAGGTTAAAATTTCACGGCTACTCCAAATGAAATTCCAAATGTGTGAATCTTTGATTGAGTTGGCCACTGTGAGGATATGATCCAATTTTGAGGAGGCCAGGTATTTGGTAGCCATGACTTTGCACCAGGGCTTGTCTGGATTCTTGTACATCTTCCACACTAGTTTGGCTTCCAATGATTAATTCTAAAAACCCATCTTCCTTAATCCGATCCCTCCATCCTCTTTTTTCAAACATGCCACATCCCAGTTGATAAGAGGTATCTTTTTTTCCACCTTCGATCCTTCCCACAAGAAATTTTTAAGCAGTCCATCAATAGCTAAAGCTTCTTTATTGGACATTTGGTATATCAACATATAATAGCTGGGAACTGCTAATAGAATGGATCTAATCATTTGTATCCTCACTACTTGAGACAACCATTTATTTTTCCATGCTCCCTTTTTTTTTTGGCATCTACTCAAGACTTCCTCCCATATTTTAGGATCTAATCTGCCCGCAAATAATGGAACACCAAGATATGTAATAGGGAACTCTCCTATCGCAAAGCCCAACACTTCTGAAATTTTGTTTCCTATCTTTCAATTGGTATTCATAAATTATAACAATGACTTATGTTTTTTCATACTTTGGCCCAAACCTAATTCATATTTGTCAAGAACTTCTTTCATCACCTTGGCTTCCTTGACCGAAGCTTCTCCGAAGAGTATCATATCATCTACAAACTGAGAATGTGTAATCAGAGCCAAATTATCATCAATGGACACTCCTCACTAGCAGCCCAATGTGGTTTGTAATTTAATGTTTCTACCCAACACTTCTGCCATCAACACAAAAAGAGAGGGAGATAGGGGGCCACCTTGCCTTAACCCGTTAGTAGCTTGAAAGAAGCCACTTACTAAACCGTTAACAAGGATAGAGAAATGTACAGTGGAGAGATAATAGGAAATACATCTAATCAATTTATGATCAAAGCCAAAGCACCAAAGAACTTCTAGAATAAAGGGCTATCTTACTTTATCATATGCCTTATTAACATCTAATTTGACAATCATACATGGAGATTTACCAGAATTAATAGTGTATAGTTTCCCCTACCAAAATGATACTATCCATGATCTCTCTCCCAGGGATGAAGCCATACTGTTATGCTAAAATGAGATTACTCAACATTGGCTTCAATATGTTCGCCATCGCTTTAGACAAGATTTTGTAGATAGAATTGCATAATGAAATTGGCCTATACTTCGCCATGGACACACAGTCTAGCTTCTTAGGGATTAAGACAATGACCATATGGTTAATTTCTTTAACAAATATTCCTTTCCTTTTAAAATCTTCTGCCACCTTTAGTATATCCTCTCCCATAAAATTCCAACACTTTTGGAAAAATTTCGATGGCATCCCATCAGGCCCCAAAACTTTATCCGAATGATTGTCGAATGTTGATTAGACATTTAATATTTAAATAATTAATTAAAATTACTTAATTATCAAATTAGGGAGAAATTATGAATTTGAATTTATAATATAGTAGAAAGATGCAAATTGATTAAAATAATAAAGATTATTTAATAATTTAAGAGTAATGTTACTAAAATTGTTGTGCATATACAACATGTCATTTTTAAGTGTCTACATTATTTTCCTCTTTGATACAATGCATTTTCGAGCGTTGTTTCAAAGAATAATTAATAAAAATAATTCCGCTACAAAAATGTGGTAGTAACTAGGTAATATGGTGCCCCCTTAAGAAAATGAGAGAAAAATATAATGAAGGGTTCATTTGGTTGACAACGTGATCATGATTAAAATGTAACTTACAGCTCGAAATTAGAGGTTATACGCAAATGGTATGGGGTTTGGAAGGTCAAAAGCATCACGACCGATAGAAATAAATTGTGTGCACATCTATTGAGGTAGGGTAGGGGGTATAAATAGGTATGTGAGTAATTTTCAAGGTCATTTACACTCATTTTATTTTGAGAATTTTTGGAGAAGGAGCCTCTGAGCATGTTTGTGGAGTGATAGTGGAGTACGAGGATGGTGTGCACATCAAAAAGCAGGTTAGGACCTATCAACATCCAGAAGATGCCCCACCTCCCATAATTTTTGATGTCATTTCTTTTTTTCTCTCATTTTTTGTGCATTTTGTCAAACTAGGTCTAGGTCAAGTTAGAAAAAATTGCCGCATTTGTGGGTCAAAATTGACACACTCATAGGGCTAAATCGACCCACTTATTTTAGGTAACAATTTTCTCATCAAGTCACACTTGGATTCTAGTGTAATGCACTTATAGTGCATTATCAATGCACATTAGGTAGGGTTTTGATGCACTTATGAATGTAATTCACCACACTTATCAGGGTAAGGTGATGCACTTGTGCACATTCACTGTACTTTCCTAGCAATAGGGTTTTTAAAGTGAGCCACATATTAATTTATGTTTCAATGCTCTTTCTAAATAGTAGTGGTAACTTGCAATGAAAGTGTATGGATTTTTTAATGCATTTTTGTAATGTGTGTAAAATGAGGTGCATAGATGTATTTTTTACTTTTTTTCTTTTTCTACATGTAGATTGACTAGGTGATTTCTTTGGTACTTGTAGATTAGGGATGGTGTCCTGATTACTTGAGAGAATCATCCCAAAACACTCCCATATAGACATATAGTATACATAGAGGAGTGAGAGCACATAGAGAGTCTAGGACTACTTCATATCACCTTTATGCTCAAGATGCGGGAAAATAGGGCTCTTATTACTACTTAATGCAAGAGATGACATTTCGGGACTTCTTCTTTACACTTGTTGACAAGAGAGTATAGTGTGACTTTGGAGGATGTTAATCAGATCTTATGGATAACTATTCAAGGGGAGAGGGTTGTCTACTCATTTCAAACAGGGAGAAAAACACTATGTGACCTATTTAATTGCAATATGTCTGATTTAGGGATCAGAGAGTATGAGATCAGATGGAGAAACATTGTTGAATATGATATGTACTTTGCAATGCTTTGTGGGCTTGTGACTAGGGTAGTGGTACAAGATAAGCGAGGGAATAATTTCTTAGTTGGGTGGGGTGGGATTGTTAGAGAGATGTGGATTATTGGGATAGTGTATGTATGGGGGCCCTGCATACTTGCGATGCTTTACCACCAGATGTATGATATTGTATAGTATGGAGCGTAGAGTTTAGGGTGTGGAGTCACACTTTTATAGGTGTAGTCCTTAAAGAATAATGTTGTATTTCATCTAATTTTTTACAGACCATCTTTACAAGAAGGATGGACATATGTATTATTATAAGGTAGTGACACACAGATTGGTGGGTCATGTTAGGTATTATAGACATCTACTAGAAACTTTGAGGGTTTTTACATGGAGGTCTTATATTGGATGCCTAGTATGGGACAGACGAGCAGATAATGTGCAATTTTTTTGTTAGGAGAGATATTTGATTGGATGATCAATACAATATTCTCATATTATTGAGATAAAAATTCCTGAATGGTTTCTATGACATCTTGAGGAGAGATAGGGAGTACTTTTTGGATTAGCACAGTTTTCAAGACACTCACAATATGTTAGGGGATGGGACCAGTAATCCTGATAGAGACTGTAGTGGCATATTTCACTAATTTTTCACTAATGAGATGAGACTGGGGATCATTCTTATATGAAACATGGACTACAATAGAGTATGACACATGGTGGGTAGCTCATAGGCTCATTCCATATACATATCTAGGGATCCCAATTCTGATAGATATGGCCTAGCACATCAGAATGCCTTGGAGGATACTTGAGAGATGAGGCCAGAGAAGTGGATGGGGTGTACAAGGAGGGATTTATGGAGTAAGGTACAATGAAGATGATGGTGGATGGGGTGGAGGAAGAGATGGATGATGATGAGGTGGAGATAATAAAGATGATGGTGGGGATGTAGATGATAGGGGTGGCGGTACTATAGTTGTAGGTGTTCTTGTGGTTTTCCTAGTAGTTGGTGGAGAGGAGGGGGTGAGAGGAGATGAGTCAATAGGTGAGGAGGCTATAATACATTTGAGGTCAATTTTTGACCTTTAATTTTGACCAAGGCCTTTTTAGGCTTAATAGATTCATTTTTTTTGTTTATGGGCATGATTTGGTTGAAATTTCTTAAGGGATAAGAAAAGTTCAAATAATCAAAAAATGCATATTATAAACAAAAACAAAAAGTGAAAATTGAAACTCATTATTTACCAAAGCATTCATGGGCGGGAGGAGGGATCGACTGTGCAGCTGATATTGTTATTGTAAGTCATTGTTTGCTTGAAATTATTTTCTACATTATGTATTTCAAGTTCTTTCTCTGCTATTTTAGATAGATTTTTTTATTCTCTGCAAATCAATTAGGGTTATTTTTATAGTCGCTACCCTATCATTATCCATCTCATTCGATACCTTTCACAAATATCTATGGTGGGGATCTGAGAGCTTCCATCTTCATCTTGAACTAGTACCTTCTTTACTTATAATTTCTTGGTTGAATCTTCCTCCTCCATGTGTATTCTTCAATTCTATCACCTTCTTATGATCTTTGTTGTCACCTCCCCCAATTGTTGTAGCCCTAGATTTGATGGGATATGTTAATGTAATGGGGAAATCAGGAGAATGGACTATGAGTGTTGACTAAGTAACATCACCCATCGAACACAACTCCCATCAATAATTACTCCCATTGACTGGTCTACACAAAAGTGTTAATACTCAGAATTGGCCACAACAAAGGAATAAGATACCAATCAAAGATGAGAGGATTATGATAGGGAAAAGGGAGGAGACCCTTCAATATACATACTCTGAAGTCAAGAGCCAAATGCACTAATAATTGGAAGTATAGTCATATTAAATCCATAATAGATTTTGGCACTCAATGAAGATAGAAAGAGATTTCATAATGGAGAGAGGGAAGGTTCAAGGTCTATGTGTATCCTCCACCTAGTGCAAACATAGTCGTCATCTAATGACTTCCCTTCTATGCATAATTTTAGTATTTATAAGATATTACAATATGTCCTTATCAAGACAGATGGAAAGAGCTATTGATCTTCAAGAATATAGATGCACAATATTGATGTCTCATGAAGTGATCATGCTGGGCATCTTGGCTCATCACGTAGGGAATTGATTTACTAGTTTTAATATAGTTTTGATTGTTTGCATATGGAAGGAGGAATTGGAATATCCAATCAGCGTTCTCCATAATCCAATCCACAAAATAGATACTCAGTCAACATTATGTAATAGAGAAAATTAATATTATATATATATATATAT
>MU227618.1:4010960-4025625 GCA_018584345.1 Thuja plicata | reverse complement strand
AATGTAGAAAGGTAGGATGTCTTCAATCTCTTTCTTGTAGATCTCCAACACCAAGTCTTGAATGGGTTCTTGAATTTAGAATAGGCTTGGAAGAAGGTGGATGGAGAGATCACCAAAAGGGCACTATACAACTTGAATCCTTCAATGGCCTCCAATGGATCTCCTTCATGAAAATGGATGCTTGAAATGGATGAATGCTTGCTTGAAATATTACTCCTTAGCTTTCTTGTATTTCTCTTGATGATATTTTGAGAATTCTTGATTAGAAGACTTTGTTCGCTTGATGATGGTTATCCTTGTTGTTCTTGTTGTTAGAGAAAATGAGAGGAGAATGCTCCCTTTTATATGAAATTAGGGCACAATCTTCTAAGGAGGATGACATAGGATAATTAAATTTCTATTAAAGCATTTACCCCTAGGAGAGGACCTATATTAAATATAATTTAGGAATAGACACTTTGGAACCCGAAACAGCCGACCCGGAAGTGGGAAAACACTTTTTGCAAAGACCGACATCCAAAACTGTGAGACCCCGGGATCTAAACCCTGGGTCAAGGTCAAGGTCAACCTTGACCTAGGTTAGGGTTGAGGTTGAACCTAACCTAGGTTAGGGTTGAGGTCAACATAGACCTAAAACATCGACCCTGACCCTGAAGCCCAGAATCACCAATCTACAGTTTAGAATGTAGAAATCAGGCTAAATAGGAGTGGAAAGAGGGACAAAATAGGGGGGAAGGAAAAAATAGGGGGGAAGCCATGTCAAGATTAGGAACCCATTCAAGGCACTTTTCATGACCCCAAACCACTTACTCAAAAGGATAAAAAAGTCTAAAATGGAAGTGCTTCCATTTTTTTGACTATACACTCGATTTAAGGATTATTCCTTATTATCCAACTAAATATCACTGTCTAGATTTCCTATCTTTCCATTTTTTTGAGATGCAGGGATCCAACAGGTAATGGAAAAACCCATCTCTTTAAATGGGTGGTGTGGTTTTATTTTTTTGTAGAATAGCAATGACAAACCATTTTGGTATCACATGCCAATGCATCAAGATGGAAAATTTGGAGGAAGGGTCGAAAGAGCAAATAAAGAGGATCTTCGAAAAGGCTAATGATCAGGAGTTAGAAACCATAGTGGTCATCATGGGTGTTGAATACTAGGTGGGTGGGCATGTTCATGATGACAGAATCATTGAGGACCTGCTTCAACTGATTACACAGATTTGTGGGCATCCGATTTTAGTCATTGGAATGGTGCGTAGAATGACGACGGTCGAATACTACACGGAGATAGCAGAGGTGGTGGGAGATTTACAGATTTCATCCAGATACTTGTTGGATTTATTTTACCTGCAAGCGGAGGGGAAGAAGAAGCTAATAAATAAGGCCTAGTCCGTTTACAAAGTGGGCATAATCAAAGATTATAGTTTGGCGAAGTTTGAGGAGCTCATGCAGGAGCATGAGCAAATTTTCCTGGAAGGTATAGGGGCTAGGCTGTTGTCAATGGGTAGTGGTATCATGTATTTATACCACTGATTTCTATCTTTGAAGGAGAGGTGTTGGGGCCACCTTATGTACTATTTTATTTAAGTAATACAATGGGTACTGCCCCCTAGGCAGAGCTTACCAAAAAAAAAAAAAAAAAAAAACCTGCATTNAAAAAAAAAAAAAAAAAAAAAACCTGCATTGTATTATTCAAAATTGTCATCTAAATATATATTAATGTAAAGTAACACCTGAAGATAAATATATAGACTCATCACTTGGTGATTACTTTGGATATTTATCTTCATGTGTTTTTTTTTGCAACATTTCTTCTTGGTCAAACTTTTGGCCATTTTGTGTCAAAATATTTCATCGTGGGTTTGGCATCCTGGTCGGATGTGCTAAGCATTTCGATGCATTTTAGTCAAAACCCTCAGACAGATTGGTCTGCATATCAACCATTTTATGTTGAATTTTTTTTTCGTAGGTGTGGCATCCAGGTCGGATGGGCTAAACATTTTGATGAAGTTTGGTCAAAACCGCCAGGTAGGTTGCTCTGCATATCGACCATTTTGTGTCAAATTTTTTGCATCATGGGTTTAGCATCCTGGTTGAGCAGGCCAAACATTTCAATGAATTTTGGTTGAAACCACCATTTAGAACTGGCCAATTTGAATTGCCACTTTTGACCCATATTGGCATAGAACAATCAACCTTATACACCATGTGTCAAAAGTTTGACTAGTAAAATAGCGAGGAAGCAATTTGTGGATCATTCGACCAATATTGGTAGAAACTTAGACCAATTTCTAGTCTGAAAAAGGTGCCAATTCTACTAGTGAGGCAAAGGTGGATATTACTGGTGATAGTATGGAGAAGACAAAGATAGATAGTAGTAGAAATATATCTAGCTCCTCTAAGGGTGATGAGATGGAGGTGGAGGAGAGAGGATATGATACTAATCTGATGGATGTGGCACTGGGACATCTTGATGAGGTATCTCATGATGTACCCATCTAGGTTTTAGTGGGAGGTAGCAGGGATGACCTAGAGACCTCTAATATAGCTAGTTTGAGATAGAGGATCAAAGACCTTGATAAGGTATTATATGGACCCCTCAGGATGGATATGTAGGTGGATGCTATGGCATTGGAGGTTGAGAGGAGGAGGAGAGAGGTGAAGGCTAGGGATACAACTACAGAGACACATAGATAGTGGTACTCCTTGAGGGTGATATCTTTGGAGATGAGGATATCCTAGATATAGTAGGACATGGATCAGGAGAGAGGTAATCTTAGGGCTAAGATTCAAGCAACAGAGGCTAGGGATTGCAATTTCATAGTTGGTGTGCAATATTTGAGCTTATAAGGAGCCATAGATAGGCTATATCAGGTATAGATTGATGTGAATAGAAAAGCTTGGGAGGCGGGGAGAGAGATTTAGTACTAGAGGAGTCATTATGAGAGTGTTGTCCCTCTTGATCAAAGGGTACCTAGTTATACAACTTCTTATAGATCATAGAGGACACAAATATCCCAAGAATCACAAGGCAGTGGAGGAATCATTTGGCCAATAGTTAGGCCATCTCAGATAGGTGCAGGCCCATCCTCTAGTCAGCCACAACCAGGACCTTTGGGACCATCAGAACCATTAGTATATCCATGTCCTAGACCCACTAGTTCTAAGGGTGAAAAAAGAACTAGCTAAGTGATTATGTAGACACATTTCGCATATATTTTGTGAGCTTGGGAGCTCTTCTTTAGACATTGTATCATGATACTTTTTGAGTTTATATATATGATGCAATTTTGGTAGCCTTATATGATGTCTATGTGTTTATGTCTATGATGGTTATTTTTATGAAGATTATGATGCACATGTTATGTTTAGTTTCGATGATGATGTCTATGAGATGCAATGATTCATTATATGCTTCCACTTTATCCTTATGTGATGGATGTATGGTATGCTCTTCCTATATGATGTAATGTCACGCTGATGTATTATGCACTTATTTTTTTGTGTTTTTATATGCACTTTATGATGTGAATTATGGGACTATGCAAATCGCTTAGATGTTCTACAAATTAGACTATGCTTAATGAATTTAATGTTTTATATGTATTTATATGATGTGTGATTTATGATATATATGTACTAACATGATATGAATGTATGATGTAGTATTTTTTTTGTATCATGATACTCTATCATAGATTAGGACCGACTAAGAGAATTTTTAATATTGACAAAAAAAATTAGGAGATGAAAGAAATGAGGATGAATCCTAATTGAAACCTTAAATTACAATAACCACCTTCAAACTTCAACTTATTTGAGAAATTTATTTCATCATTGAGTCACTTTATTATAGAAAAATCAGATACCATCCTACCCAAATATAAATGATCTAGGTACAATTATCCCCTTGCATTTTAACAAGCACTTTGAACAGACAAGGAATGTGGGCCAATACATATAGGTCGATAGTTAAGAGTTGAGGTAAGTGCATCATATCATAACCAATTTATCTATTACAATATGTTATTCATATTATATGTGGATGTGAAGGCTCTTACCACATAAACCTGAAATGCTCTTTTAAGACTACATGGAAAACATCCCACTAACAATAGACAAAGAAAAATAAGTCATGAACCATCGTGACATCTCTAATCACTTGTGGATATCCCATAGATGCATAGGAACATGACTTGAAAAAATCAAGAAATAATAAGACCAACTTGACTCAACAAGTTAAAAATCATATTGATTGTGTGTCTGTGTTTTGTAGTTGTTTGACAATGGCATTGATGATTGATGATGATGTCTGGTTTCAAGAATGAGATACCCCACTTTAGACTGACCTTTCTGGTTTTGATTTATTTCATCCTTTGTATAAGACAATTTGATCTTTTGATAAAAGGCTTGATGTCGACTTGATTGATAGATAAGACAGTTTGGTTAGTTTTTTTGAGGACCTGTTTACTAGTTGACAATTTTGACTTGGTTCCATTGAGGTCAGATTTGTTGTATGAATTTTAATGTTTGTTGAAATGTGAAAGAAATGGTTTATGTACAAAGGAATTTATTATAGAAATTTTCAAGGTTTTTTTTTAATTTTTTGGTTTGTCTTTGACATTTTTTTAAGGAATTCTTGTGATATTTTTAGTGTTTTCTCTGGAAGTTTTTCAAAATATATAAAAAAATTCATTACATTTTCTAATTTTTAGATTTTCTCAAGACATTGATGGATCATGACATTATGATGGCCCCAGTCAAGAAAGAGTAGGAAATTTATTATGAAATGGATGTGATGGACTAACTCAATGTGGAACATGAAAATGACAAATGATGAATTTCAATCCACCCTTAGATGAAATAGGTTTTTTATTGCGAAATATGGAGTGAAATGACAGGTGATATTAGGTTTGAGTGATGATAGATAATGGAGTGATAATCCCTACACAAGGCGCCAGATTTATTTATTTTTACCATGGTAATTTCTCAAGGCACCATCGAAGTGGTTTTCACCATAGGATGAATTTATTTCTCTTATATTTATATTTTGTTTCAAATAGGATGCCTATTTGCTAGGTTTTCATCAAGGTACCCATTTTTTTTTTCTTTTTTTGTATTTTTGAATTAGGCCTACTCTAAGAGTCATCTACAATAATTTTATAGGTACAATCCATTGATGGGGTCTGACAGAGGTTGTCCCTTTGATATGGATATATGATATTCTCCAGACTTGAGGACTGTTGTGATGATGTAGGGAGCCAACTAGTTGGGTTCAAAGTTACCTAGTTTCTCTCTTTCCATTTGATTCTGTTAACCAACTGATATTCACATGATGAGATGATGATGAAGACCGAGATCAGAGGTATGCAAAGTTGTAGAATACTCCTAGATCAATTGTTATTTTTTTATTGATGTCAAGCAATTGATTTGTGATTCATATTGAGTTGCCATATCATTTGGAGTAAACTACAAGTTGAGGAAGACAAGGAAAGAGAGCAAGTGAAAAGATGAAAGTGTTGAAGAACTTAACTAGGAAACTAATATAGATCAGACAATAATTTAGTAATGATTGGTATAATTTTTTTCTGCAATGTTTCCATGATGACATAGTCGGTAACACAGTTTAGTCAAGTCGGTAAAGGAAATGAATGAGACTACCGAGTATGAGAATTCAGTCGATAATGTAAGCAAAGGGAGTAGTCGGTAAAGAAAGTAGAATCAAACACCAAGAAAAAATAGTCACTGAGTGGAAATGCTATTCGGTCATAATTACCGAGTATCGAGTTCATGCAAAGGCACTGAGCATTGTTAGTTACCGAGCAGTGAAGTTCATGTTACCGAGTCATAACGTTAGTAACTAAACAAGGAACAGTCGTTGGAAGTTAATGATAAGATCGAATCTAAGACAGATCATGATGAGCTAGAAGATTCCATAGGAAGGAATAATTTTGTTACAAGATCCATGAACCAAAGAAATCAAGATGAAGATCAAAGGCAGAGATTAAGCGGCTAAACGAATGTTGTGAGTCCCAAGAAGGGAACAAGTCCCAAGGTAAAAGTCAGGCAATTTATCGAGCAACAAGAAATCATAAGGATAAATGAGTGGCTGAGATTGAATATGATGTAGAGGTGGTATGGTGGACTTTCAATATTAAAATTTGAGGGACTACAACAGGGTTCTATCCAACACCAACTAGTTATTCTCTAGGATCATCCACATTGATCCAATCCACACCATGAGCAATCAGAGTGCACAAGTAACATTTTGTGCCACCACCCACTCTACACCTTTTAAATACATTTTCATGTCCCTCAATACAATAAATGGATTCATATCATTCCCAAAAAATACCAAATCCCTTCATTAAACTTTCCCAACATATTCATGAAGAAAATTCATCACAAACCGCCATGTCACTGCCCCTTAGATAGACCCGACAATAGTCATTCATAAATTTTGACCCCAATAATATTTATTTGATCACTCCAATCAGATTTTGTAAAAGTTGGCCCTTTCCAACATATCCAAAATTTGGCTAGATCCAACGGTTCAATATGGAGATATGTCCCCCGCACTAAGACTGAACTTTTCAAGACAGTTATTCCTTCAACCTGACTGTCATCAGTCACTTGCCTTCAATGGAGTGCATGCCAAAACTCTGAATAAACACCTGAACACATGAGGGAATCGATATAAATTATTTCCACCATATTTCCCCCAAGGATGGAGACTTTATTCAACGTGCAACTATTATTTTCACATCAAATCACCCTGGAACATCCTAGATGAGGGTTTATAGTAGTTTTCAGAAAAATAACAATAACTTTCACTATACTCAATGAAAATTGTTCATTCCAAATCCAAATTAAAGGTTATTCAATTTCCTTTCCAATTAATATAAGTTTTGACTACTAAAATGTTAAAACAATTCCAAACAATCCACGTTTTCAGACTGTTATACAGAGAAACATCACAAAAAATTGTAGAATTTCAAACTTTTATTGACTCTTCTTCCCAATCTCAACCACCACTTCTCATGGCTTGGATTTACATTGATTTTATAGAATGTTTATCCTCCTTGGACAAAAATCCACACCCAACCACCTTTCAACCATATTTTGGTTAGTTTCCCACTTAATACTAACTTGTTTGTCTACTTGACAATCTAGTTATCAAGTTAGACAACTTTTTCCCTTTCTTCCCATTCAATATTGGACATTTACATTGATTTGGTCCTATTAAAGACCTTTACACCATGATTTCAATGATCAATAATCAAACCCAACATACTACCCTACTAACCCTTACAAATTTTCCTCAAGGGCACATATGCCTTATATGGAAAAATTGAACACTTATCACAACTTAATGGCTCTAATGGCCGTGAAATAACATAAAATGACCTTTTAAGGTCTATTACAATATCAAATGACCTTTGATGGTCATTTTTCCTTCAACTCCACCCAAGGATATATTAGTGACCCTGGTATGCTTCTGAGGTCTTGTGCCTGATCTTGGTGCCCCTGCACCATACTCCACAGCTTGAAAACTTTTCCAAGTCCTCTTGGAAACCTGCAATAAAACATGTCAGAAAATAAACATTTGATCTTCACTTTGGGTTTATAAAGATCCACATGAATGATCCATGGAATATTAGCATGATTCTGATCCAACAAGTGCTCAAACATCCATAAAATCTGATTGCCTCCCATGGGCAAAATGTGAACCAAAATCTGATCATCAATCTTCATGTCTTCTTTAGCCTCATACCAAGAGACTACTGCTGCAATCTCCCACTCTTCATGTTCTTCAAGTTTTGATTCTCTCTTCATAGAGACCAATGCATCTTTCTTATCATGCCTCTCCTCTAGGAAATCCAAACTATCTTTAGCATTCATGGCTGCCTTTCTAACCACACTCATCACCCCATAGGCAGGTTCTTTCACTCCTACTGCCACCTCTTGTTGGTCTTCCTCCTCATGCCTTTCTCCTTGGCATACCAAAAACTCCTTGGTCATCTTGGCTCCCTCTACAACCATGCTATTATTTTTCTCATTCTCATTCTTCACCAAAGGACATATCATTGCCCCAACCTGCAAAAAACTTTCAATTTCAAGCCCTTCATGACTTGATCCAATGCTGCCTTCATTAGTAACTTCATCTTCAATCTTTGATTCAGCCTTTAGAACCTCTTTGATCCTAGGTTCCTCCATCTCTTCATGGACAATCTTCTTATCATCTTCATCTTCATCTATTTCTTGTTCCAGGAGTAGTGCTATCTTCTCCCACTTCTCAATGCTCTCATCCAAAGCTTCTTCAAGTTTCTTCAACCTTTCTTCTTCTTCTCTCTTCTTGGCTTCTTCTCTTTCCTTCTTGGCTTCTTGTCTTTGCTTCTTCTCTTGGTCTCTTTTCCTCTCTTTGGCCAAATACTCTTTGAGAGCATAGTAGATCTCCTTTTCAAACCTTGTTAAGAACACCTTCCCCATCCTAGGATTCTTCTAGTTTCCAGCCACCACTTTGGAACATACAAGGAGGATACTTCAACTCCAAGGGTTCAACAAAGGACCTTCAACCATCATAATGCCAGACCTTTTTCTTTCTCTGATACCATTTGATGTAGAGGTGGTATGGTGGACTTTCAATATGCAAATTTGAGGGACTACAACAGGGTTCTATCCAACACCAACTAGTTATTCTCTAGGATCATCCACATTGATCCAATCCACACCATGAGCAATCAGAGTGCACAAGTAAAATTTTGTGCCACCACCCACTCTACACATTTTAAATACATTTTCATGTCCCTCAATACAATAAATGGATTCATATCACCCCCACAAAATACCAAATCCCTTCATTAAACTTTCCCAACATATTCATGAAGAAAATTCATCACAAATCGCCATGTCACTGCCCCTTAGATAGACCCAACAACAGTCATTCATAAATTTTGACCCCAATAATATTTCTTCGATTTATCTAGTCAGATTTGGTAAAATTTGGCCAGATCCAACGGTTCAATATGGAGATATGTCCCCCGCACTAAGACTGAACTTTTCAAGACAATTATTCCTTCAACCTGACTGTCATCAGTCACTTTCCTTCAATGGAGTGCATGCCAAAACTATAAATAAACACCTACACACATGAGGGAATCAATATAAATTATGTCCACCATATTTCCCCCAAGGATGGAGACTTTATTCAACGTGCAACTATTATTTTCACATCAAATCACCCTGGAACATCCTAGATGAGGGTTTATAGCAGTTTTCAGAAAAATAATAATAAATTTCACTATACTCGATGAAAATTGCTCATTCCAAATCCAAATTAAAGGTTATTCAATTTCCTTTCCAATTAATATAATTTTGGACTACTAAAATGTTAAAACAATTCCAAACAATCCACGTTTTCAGACTGTTATACAGAGAAACATCACAAAAAATTGTAGAATTTCAAACTTTTATTGACTCTTCTTCCCAATCTCGACCACCACTTCTCATGGCTTGGATTTACATTGATTTTATAGAATGTTTATCCTCCTTGGACCAAAATCCAACCACCCAACCACCTTTCAACCATATTTTGGTTAGTTTCCCACTTAATACTAACTTGTTTGTCTACTTGACAATCTAGTTGTCAAGTTAGACAACTTTTTCCCTTTCTTCCCATTCAATATTGGACATTTACATTGAATTGGTCTTATTAAAGACCTTTACACCATGATTTCAATGATAAATAATCAAACCCCACATACTATCCTACTAACCCTTACAAATTTTCCTCAAGGGCACATATGCCTTATATGGAAAAATTGAACACTTATCACAACTTAATGGCTCTAATGGCCGTGAAATAACATAAAATGACCTTTTAAGGTCTATTAAAATATCAAATGACCTTTGATGGTCATTTTTCCTTCAACTCCACCCAAGGATCTATTAGTGACCCTGGTATGCTTCTGAGGTCTTGTGCCTGATCTTGGTGCCCCTGCACCAGAATCGCGGGAAACCTAACCAAGGAGATTAAGAGGCAAAATATTGTCTATATAAATGAAGTTACATGAATGAGAAGGTGTTGTTGGTTGTTTAATGAGAAGGAAGGAAAAAGGTTGACAGAAGAGAAGTCAATGAGTGATATAGAGAAAGGAAGAAGACTAAAATCTAAACTCTGAATAGAGACTCTGAATAGAGACTATGAATGATTGATGGTGGAGTTATTGAAGAAGTGATGAGGTACTGAATCCAGCAGACCAAGTGAGCAGAAAAGGATATGATCAAGCAAAAGGTAGAAGACAGTTGCTGCATTAACATATCAAGTTTTATTGTATGTTTCATATTTGTATCTGAAAAATCTCTTAACCGAGTGGATATAGCTATCTTATTGTAAACCCTAGAGATAGGTGACACACTAACAGAGTGTTTTAAGTCCTTTTATCAAGCCACTTTTAACAGAGTGAAGATCCTAACAGATCTGAGGGAAATCCCTTGACTGGGTCACATTTAACAAATGTGTTTTGTAATCTCTAATAGGATTGGCTCCTAACCGAGCATACTTTAGAAGAGTATTTTATTTGTGGGTGACAAGTCCCATGGAGGTTTTTCCCAATTTGGGTTTCCTTGTTAAATCTGGTGTTTATGTGTCATTATCTTATGTGGATGATATGTGTTAATGTTGTTGCTTAAATAATTCAAGGTTGCATGATGTCTAGAGTGCAGTAATTATAATTTACCACATTGAATCTGATTTAGGTGTTGAGAGTTAAAATAGATTAAAGTCCACTGATTCACCCCCCCTCTCTGTGGACCAATAATTGGTATCAGAGCACAGTACTCTAAAGAGAAAAGTTTAAAGGGACTTGAGTTAAAGATTTGAAGATGTATAAGAGGGAGGCACCTAAGTTGAATAAGGACAACTTCTCTACATGGAAAAGTAGAATGAGACTACATCTCTCTAGAATTGGAGAATATGCATTATATTATCTTGATAATGAGTACTCGCCGCCACCTTTTGGTCCTATGACACTTGAGCAGGCAAGGGAGAGACAAGAACACACACAACTGATGATAGAGATATCCTCTTCTCTCACTGACCAGTAATTTAATGATCTTAATGGATGTGATACAACAAAGAAGATGTGGGATAAGATCACATTGGTACATGGAGGAGATCAACATGTTCAGAAAGTTTAAGAGGCAAGTTTGATTCAATGAGAATGAAAGAAGGAGAAAATGTGACACAATATAGTACAAGACTAAAGGAAATGGTAAACGCTATCAAAGGTGTTGGAGGACATATTAATGAAGAAGATGTGACAAGCAAGCTATTGAGAACCTTGCTACCTATGTATGCTATCTGAGTATTAGCTATACAAAAACTGAGATCTATTCCTTAGATGACAGTCTCGTTGGATGCTACAATTGGTAAGTTGACTGCATTTGAGTTAAATGAATTTGATAATAGTCTGACCACTACTACTAAGATTGAATCTACATTCAAGTCATCCCTAAGTATTGGAAACCCTAGAGAATCTACTTCTAGTGATAGCTATGCAAGCAGTGTAATTGAAAGACTTCATAAATGTAGAAGTGAGTTGGAAACTTTGTATGCTGAAGATGATAGACAGAAAGAGGAGTTTGAAGCATTGTTAGCTAGAAGGTTACCAAGAGGGAAAGGTAAGTAAAGAGTTAAGCTACCCTTAAAATGTTTCAACTGCAACAAGATTGGCCATATTGCATCTAGCTATCCAGGCAACAAGGATGATGAAAGAAAAGATAACCGAGAAAATAAGAGAGAAAATAAATTCAGAAGATACTAAGATTTCAAAGACAAAGGTAAGAAGTCATGCTGCATTGCTGAAGAAGGATTAACTGATGATGACACTAATGATAATGAAGATGAGGAAGTTGTTTATGTTGCTATCAAAGATGATTCTGATGAAGAAAGGTATGAAGAAGAAAAAGCCTTAATTTCTCACATGAGAAAAAATGATGCATGGATTATAGATAGTGGTTGCACACATCACATGACTGGTGATACACAAAATTTTATTACTATGGAAAAGAATGATGGAGGATTTGTTAGATTCGGTAATGATGCTCCATATCCTATCAAAGGTAAAGGTTCTATAATTTTTCTGAATAATACAAGATGTGATGATGTTTACTGGGTTGAAGGACTAAAGTACAATTTGTTGAGTGTGGCACAGCTAAATACAACAAGTCACTAAATGGAATTCCAAAATGGGAAGGTAAAAGTGTTTGACAAACATGGAAATCTGATTGCCACTGCTGAACAAACTAAAGGTAACCTATTCTACCTTGATACTTCTAAAAAGAGTTGTCTATACACAAAATTGGAGGATGTCTGGCTATGACACAAGAGGTTATGTCATGTTAATTTTGACAACTTGATCAAGGTGAGAAAAAAGAATAGAGTTAGAGGTCTACCGAGACTAGAAAAACCTAAAAATGTCATGTGCAAGGAATGTCAGATTGGAAAAATGACTAAGTCAAGTTTTACAAGTAAAACCTATGTTAGCAAAGGAATTTTGGACCTAGTACACATTGATTTATGTGGACCCATGAGAACACAAAGTTACTATGGTGATACATATTTCATTTTTTTTTTATGATTTCTCTAGAATGATGTCTGTCATGTTCTTAAAAGAAAAATATGATGCTTTTCAAATGTTTAAGTGGTACAAGGCAAGAGTTGAAAAGGAAACTGGAAGACAACTAAAATGTCTGGGATCTGATAGAGGAGGAGAGTTTACATTTGATGAGTTTAAACTCTTTTTCAATGAACATGGGATAAAGAGACAAATGTATGCACCGAGAACACCATAGAAAAATAGAATAGAAAAAAGAAGAAATAGATCAATTGTTGATTGTGCAAGAACACTAAAGATTGAGAAGGGGTCTCTCAAACATACTGGAGAGAAGAAGTAAGTACTGCAGCCTACACATTGAACTGAGCACAATTGAAGAAAGGCACAAACAAGACACCTTATGAAATTTGGTATGGGCACAAACCTAATGTAAGTTATTTCAAAGTTTTTGGAAGTATATGCTATATCTTGAAAGATAATAGAGATGGAAAGTTTGATTCTAAAGGTGATGAAGGAATATTTCTTGGATACTCCACAAAGAGAAAAGCTTACAAATGTTTAAACAAGTCTACTAACAAGATTGTGGAAAGTGCAAATGTGAAAATTGATGAATTTGCAGAGAAAAATGATAGAGACAAGAAAAAGGAACCAAAGGATTATCAAAGATTTGTATATGTACATACTGATGTACTACTGAGAGGACAACCAGAGAAGGAAGCTAAACAGATGGAACTACAACTGAGTGATGATGAAGTACCTACACCCACTACCGAGCCTGTCCTAGCAAAATATGTAAGAAGACACCACTCACCAAGAAAGATAATTGGAAACAAAAAGGATGGAGTAATGATAAGAAGCAAGGTAAGGAACAATACATGTTTAATATCTAAATTTGAGCCTAGGAAAGTAAAAGATGCTCTAGATACTAAAGATTGGACTAATGCTATGAAAGAAGAGATAGATCAAATTGAGAAAAACAACACATGGGAACTGGTACCAAGACCTAAGGACAAAAATGTAATTGGTACTAAGTGGATTTTCAGAAACAAACTAAATGAGCATGGAGATGTTATCAGGAACAAAGAAAGATTAGTTTGCAAAGGTTATGCACAAGAAGAAGGAATTGATTATGGTGAAACTTTTGCACTGGTTGCTAGATTAGAAGGAGTCAAAATTCTACTAGCATATGCAGCTTATAAAGGATTCAAAGTTTATCAAATGGATGTAAATTCTGCATTTCTTAATGGTATTCTTGAAGAGGAAGTCTACATTGAACAACCTGAAAGATTTGCTAAAAATATTAACAAGGACATGGTATGCAAATTGCACAAAGCACTATATGGCTTAAAGCAAGCACCCCAAGCATGGTATGAAAGATTGCATTCTTATTTGATCAAGATTGGATTTCAGAGAACAAGTGGCAACAATAATATATATTTGAAATGTGATGATGATAAAGAAATTTTGATTGCTGAAATATTTGTTGATGATATTATTTTTGGAGGAAGTGACACATTGAGTCAATCATTTGCTAAAGAGATGAAAAATGAATTTGAAATGTCCATGATAGGAGAGATAAAGTTATTTCTTGGATTACAGATACAACAAACCAAAGATGGGATTTACATCACATAATCAAAATATATCAAGGAAGTCTTGAAGACATTCAGTATGAAGGATTCAAAACCTGTCGGAACACCTATGGCCACTGGATCTAAATTATCAAAGGAAGATGAATCACAGGTAGTAGATGACACAGTTTACAAATCAATGATTGGTAAGTTACAGTATGTTGTACATAGCAGACCTGATGTTTCACATGTTTTAGGGATTCTCGCAAGATTTTCTTCCAATCCAAAGTAGAAACACATGTCTGCAGTAAAAAGAATAATGAGATATCTGAAAGGCACTAAAAATTTTGGGTTACTATACAAAAAGAAAGGAGAATTTTCTTTGAAAGTCTACACTGATTCTGATTGGGCTGGGAACATTGATGATAGAAAAAGTACAAGTGGAGGAGCTTTCTTTTTGGGAGACAGATT
>MU227618.1:3982363-4010603 GCA_018584345.1 Thuja plicata | reverse complement strand
AATGCATGCTGCATGCTGCATCAATTCTAGGACTTATTAGAATATCTATTTTTCTGAGTTGATGCAAGCTTTCACACTTGAGGTGATGCCTGAAGTTGTGAAAAAGAAACAATGATGTATAACAAGAGTTATCCGTACATACTAGGTATGATTCACTACTTGAATATTCTCAGGAAGTACGGCACTTTGACATTGTTGTCAAAGAGGGAGTTATTATGTGAATTGATGATTGTCAGAAACAAGAGCATTGAGGGACACAGAGAAAGACTTATTATGAAAGAGGGAGTTTAAATAACTCACAAGAAGAATCAACTCAGAAGGAGCAAAGCAGGATACAAAGAAAAGACTGAGGTTTCCATCATCAATTGCCAAGGTTGCCATCAATGTCAAAGAGGGAGATTGTTAACCAACTGATATTCACATGATGAGATGATGATGAAGACCGAGATCAGAGGTATACAAAGTGGTAGAATACTCCTAGATCAATTGTTATTTTTTCATTGATGTCAAGCAATTGATTTCTGATTCATATTGAGTTGCCATATCATTTGGAGTAAACTACAAGTTGAGGAAGACAAGGAAAGAGAGCAAGTGAAAAGATGAAAGTGTTGAAGAACTTAACTGGGAAACTAATACAGATTAGACAATAATTCAGTGATGATTGGTATAATTGTTTTCTACATTGTTTTCATGATGACATAGTCGGTAACATAGTTTAGTCAAGTCGGTAAAGGAAATGAATGAGACTACCGAGTATGAGAAGTCAGTTGGTAATGTAAGAAAAGGGAGCAGTCGGTAAAGAAAGCAGAATCAAGCACCAAGAAAAAATAGTCACCAAGTGGAAATGCTATTTGGTCATAATTACTAAGTACCAAGTTCATGCAAAGGCACCGATCATTGTTAGTTATCGAGCAGTGAATTTCATGTTACTGAGTCATAATGTCAGTAACCGAACAAGGAAGGAAGAAGTTTGTTACAAGATCCGTGAACCAAATAAATCAAGATGAAGATCAAAGGCAGAGATTAAGTGGCTAAACAAATGTTGTGAGTCCCAAGAAGGGAACAAGTCCCAAGGTAAAAGTTAGGTGGTTTACCGAGTGGCAAGAAATCATAAGGATGATTGAGTGGCTGAGATTGAATTGCAGGAAACCTAACCAAGGAGATTAAGAGGAAAAATATTGTCTATATAAACGAAGTTACATGAATGAGAAGGTGTTGCTGGTTGTTTAATGAGAAGGAAGGAAAAGGGTTGATAGAAGAGAAGTCACCGAGTGATACAGACAAAGGAAGAAGATTAAACTCTGAACTCTGAATAGAGACTGTGAATGATTGATGGAAGAGTTATTGAAGAAGTGATGAGGTACTGAATCTAGCCGACCAAGTGAGTAGAAAAGGATCTGATCAAGTAAAAGGTAGAAGACAGTTGCTGCATTAACATATCAAGTTTTATTGTATGTTTCATATTTGTATCTGAAAAATCTCTTAACCAAGTGGATATAGCTATCCTATTGTAAACCCTAGAGATAGGTGACACTCTAATAGAGTGTTTTAAGTCTTTTTATTAGGCCACTTTTAACAGAGTGAAGATCCTAATAGATTTGAGGGAAATCCCTTGACCGGGTCACATTTAACAAATGTGTTTTGTAATCTCTAATAGGATTGGCTCCTAACCGAGCATACTTCATAAGAGTATTTTATTTGTGGGTGACAAGTCCCACGGAGGTTTTTCCCAATCTGTGTTTCCTCATTAAATCTGGTGTTTATGTGTCATTATCTTATGTGGATGATATGTGTTAATGTTGTTGCTTAAATAATTCAAGGTTGCATGATGTCTAGAGTGCAGTAATTATAATTTACCAATTTGAATCTGATTTAGGTGTTGAGAGTTAAAATAGATTAAAGTCCATTGATTCACCCCCCCTCTATGTGGACCAATAGATTCCTTTAATTCTACATGAGAACCAAGTCTCCAACTTCAATAGATCAAAATCTAAATTTTTTTATTATAGCTTATATAGAGATGTTTCTAATATTCCTACAAATGGATCAATACATTCTATAGTTTCTCATCGAGGAATTATAGCTTTTGTACTCTAGATACATGGTATTCCTCATCAAAAATGGAATTCTAAAGTGATACTCACAATGATTGGAGCTCTATTGGCATAACTGATGTTGAGTATGTTGAAATGTTATGGTATGTGTTTGGTAGGATGCTCAGTTATGATGTTGTCATTGATGTCAACTTAGTGTTTTTTGGTTGACTATGTACCTATTATGTTGATGTATGTTCAAGAGGTTGAATTTTGAGTTGAAGAAAGAATTGGAGTGTACAATCATGACATAATCTTAAGTGATGTCTCTAGATACTATATCTATGACCGCATAGGTTTATCTTATGTATTGTTTGAGTTATAATTTATTGAAGGTTGATAGGTTAAAATGAAGAACAAGATGTAGCATAGGAAGAATGATTTGATGATTGTGTCAACTAGGATTGGATTCAGATGTTGTGATAATGATATGGTTATCTTAACTATGTTATGAGGTTTTGGTTGCGACCGTATCATTATTTGATGATCAAAGGTTGGAGTTTCAAGTGACATAAGGTTGTTTAGCAAATAGTTAAAGATGTTCTTAAGAACAATTAGTCATATCCTTGACCGATGATGATGCACCATGTTGTTGTGAATGTTTATGTGTTCTAGGGTTCATGGTGATGTTTTTGATTGATGAGGATTGATAAGTTGGAATTTTCTATGATCATTATGATTGGATTTATTGGAGGTTGTGCAAGAACATTGAAGGTGTTGTGGTTTTACTTTTCTTTGTCAAATCGATGTGCAATGAATTTGAAGGACAACATGAGTTTGTTAGAAAATGTTCTATATTTGTAATATGTTTTAGATTTTTTCTATTGAGTGGGAAAATTTGCAAAATGTTTTGTAAGGTAGTTGATTTCCCTAGTGAACTTATAATTTGTAAATATAAAATGTACAAGGGTAGATCTTGGAAGTAGAGGTCCGATCAAGAGAAGACAAAAGAGAGAAGATTTTGCGCATGTGTAGCAGATATTGAGGTTGAACTGGATCTATATTAGCAGAGAGTGTTATTTTCTTAGATCATTTACTTGTTGATTCCTAACAGCTTTGTCAAGTTAAATCCCTTAACCATGTAGATCCTAACATGTCTAAATTGTAAATCCTTTAACTAGGTAACTCTTTAATTAGGGTTTGAAATCTTTTAATAAGGTTACTCCTAATAGGGTAATGTTGGAATAATGGAATGGTGTGTACTGAGAGGGGAGGGGTGAATCCATACCCTTAAATATTTTTATCAATTAACCCTTAGTAATCTTTCCATGCATTACTGACCATATTTATTTTATACCTTATGCATGTAATATCAAATCATAAACTTAATTGCATGTAAAAATTCATAGAAAAATTCATGAAAAGTAGTTACAAATGACACAAGAATTGGTAACGTAGAAAACCACTATTAGAAGGTAAAAACTGCAGTGGGGATGAAACCCTCAAAGATTCACTATCTACAGAATGGATGGTACCGGCTAAGGCTACAAGTGTGATCACTTCTGATGATCTTATCCTATAAGGAGTAACATTTTAGACTGGTTATGTCTACTCGGTTAAGAGATTTTAACAACACTATTAAGTGTGCACTTGGTTAAGAGATTTACAATAAGACTGTTAAGTCCACCTTCTTAAAGGATTTATTCTATTTTCTACAATTATTAGAGAGTAGTCAAAAATACCTGTTGACCTGATAGTATGAAATCCTAAATTGCTAATTACAAATCCTTTAAGTTCATAATGTATGTATATCACCTATAGTGATTGATTAATACCTTTGTTCTACTTGGTAGAATTGAATCTTGTTCTTCATAATTGAATTCTTCCTTTTGTGTCCTTCTGCATGAAACTCTTTGTCTGATCCATAGATATCTAATGCAGCTACAATCCTCTTGTTCTGATTGATTACTACATATATTTATACAATGTATTGACCTAATTAGGTTTCACACTTTACAATAAAAACACTATGATCTAAGGTTTACAACTTGACCTTGATCTCCTTGTTTGTATGTTTACAATCAGTTAGACTGATTAAAAAAATTACATATGCTTTACTTGTTCCTCAAGCAATGGTTTTACAGCTAAGCATAAAGCTATTTATAAAACTGAAGTGTTTTATCTGACGTGTAACTTAGATCCACTTTTCTCAAAAATAAAACTATCTCTCGGTAGACTGGTTCTCGGTATTATTTGTAGTCTATGCTCTGTTAAGTCTCTAAATTGTCTATCGATTCATTTTGTAAATTGTGTTCTTGGTTTACTCTATAAATTGTCTGTCAGTGATAATCTAATTTTGGTGTTCACTATGATTTTTTGTTTTGGTGACCTGTGTACTTAACTATTTAAGTGACCATTGCACTTAACCGTTTGCTATCACTCGATGATCATGTTACCGATAGTCCAAAAATTATTTCCTTGTATACTAACGACAAATGTGATCATTTAGGATTATCAATCTCCTCCTTTGGAATTAGTATCAAAAAATGATATGTGCAAACTAAAATGTTTAGTATCTACACCAAGTGTTTACCTTGTCAATGACTCCTCCTATGCGCATGCCTCAGTATGCTATATGTACATATTTCTCCTTTGTGTATTTATCTCTTTGGTCTTTGACATGTTTTCCCCTTTCGTACATTTTCCCCTTTGACATGTATACATATAATATCCCCCTTTACATATATATTTCCCCCTTATACATATAATCTCCTCCTTTTTTGAAAATAATGACAAAGGTGTAATACTTACAGCTTGTCAAGTATGTGGGCATGGGATTTTGTAATGTCTTCCATTATCTTCTCCCATTTCTCTTTGAGGTGTTCCAGGGTCATGTATTCCAATGTGAGTCTGAAATGCATGTCATATATACTCTCGGTAACCGACATCTCTGGGGTGATAATCAATGCTTTTGCTAAAGTCATATGTTTCAACTGCAGTGTGAGATTCGAGAGTAACATAGCCTGCAGCTCGGTTACCTCATCTCAGATTCTTCTTTCAACCTTTTGAAGTTTTAGTCTCAACCATTTTGCTTCTACAATCTTGTCATAATGCAATTGGAATGCATTCTCCTCAGTTGTGAGAATTGTGCACTAACCTTAACATCTTCATCTATCTTTGCTACCTTTTCACTATGCTTGGTAGTGAAATTCTCTATTCTGCACAACTTTTGAACTAGTTTAACTACTTCTGATAATATAGGTTCCATTGTAGTTACTAATTCAGAAAGTTTTACCTTATTTTCTGCCACTTCTTGGTTGATTTACTCTGTAATCTTGTATTGACACTTCTGCTTAGCATGTTCCTTAATAACCTTGTTTGCATCTACATTATGTGATTTAATGGTGTTGGTCAAAACTGCTAATTGATCAAGTATTGGAGCATTTTGATCAATGTCGGTGTTAGGAACAATCTGCAATAATATTTCTTTTGTGTTTTCTAGAACTTGTGAGTTATTGTGCTCCTTTTTGAGCTTGTCCTGTATAGCCTTCCTCTTGCAAAGTTCAACATACTTGGTGAGGGACTCAAGATCCATTGTTCTAGGATCATAGTCTGTCAATGATTTCATCAATTGTGACTGGTGCTTTTCTTTTCTTATTTTTCTTTAAATTTTGACTGGAAGCAGGGGAATGTAGAACTATAGCAAGTTCTTTCTCTGTCTCTTTTTCTTTTGGTGATTGTGTGGGAGGTGTGGTGCCTTGTGTATGCTACTTGGTATTGATCTGTTGGTCAGTAGTAGACATCTCTACATCAACCTTTTTTGTATCTATAGCCTTTTCACCTTCAGTGTTCTTGTAAGTGGCATCACTTTGTTTTTCCTCTCCACTTGTATCTTTATTCTCCTCATTTGTATCCTTTAGCTTCCCTTGTTCATCACTTGTGTCCATCGATATATTTGCATCAATTTAAGGTGTCTTCTCCTTTTCTTCTGTGATGGTATTGACAACTTGTATCAATAAGGGCATGTGACCTGATATGTTTACCTGTGCAAAATCCATTGTATCCTTTTCCTTTTCTTACTCGGTGGCATTAGTTACATCTTCATCTTTCTTGGGATCATCATTAGAATCAATCTGAGTTATATCTTTGATTATGATCTCTGTTGTATCCCCTAATGATTGTAATATTTGAGGTACATCATCCATGGCCTTACTTTCCTACATTATCAAATCAATTGGATTGATGTCCTTAGTGTCATTTATGTAGATGTGTTCTAGGCTCGGTGTGGCCTCCTCTTCATAATGAGGTTTCTCAGTAAGAGACACTACCTTCTTGGGGAAATTTAGGATTTCATTCCAAGTCTCTTTTCTTTCTTTGTCAAGCTCTTGTAATCGGCCCTCTAGTACTTTGTATGCTCTCATTTTAGCTGAAAATTTCTTTGAATTCTCTTTCATTGTTTCATCAATCTCTTCAACTGTTGACTCGGGTGGCATGAGTGTGACTAGGGATCTTTCCATTATATTTTTCTTGGTATGCAGTGCATAAGTCCACCTTGTTGATATTTTGTCACTAAACTCTTATGGTATTTGCTAGTTGAATTGTATTGGTACATACTTGTATGCAACCATTTCCTTGATTATGGATTCTTCTATCTTAGTTTGATCTCTGGGAGATAAGGTTAGCCATTGTCTTATCTTTCGGTGTGATATGCTCCTAGTGTTGATGATTGATTGTGCAACTTCATCAACCGTGTGAGGAACTTTGAGATTTTTTATTTGAACTCCTTGTTCTTTCTTATCCTTCTCAATATCTTCCTTATCCTCTTTACCTATGATGTATCTCCTTCTTTTCCTCGGTGATAATTTTCCCAGTTTGAGGCTTTCTCTTACAAGTCCTCACTATATCTAACTTTACCAGTGGCGATTCTACATCTTTTGTAGTCTGACTCCTAGTTCTTGATGCAGTAGTAATTCTTGGTTTCTTTATTGGTGGTGCATCAGATTTAGTAGATTCAGAATAACTCAAATTTTCCTCTTCACTGACAAGTGACTATCCCTCGATGACATCTTGTTCCAAATATTTATCATCTACCAAAAGTTTCTTCTCAAGTGTTTTTATGATTTTATTCTTCTTTCGGTCTATCTTCTTCACTACTAGGCCAATTTTGATTCTAGCCTTAGCTTCTTCATAAGTTCCAAATATGACCAATGATTTGTCCACTTCTTCATTTAGAAAGGCTTCAATAGCCTCTATGGCTTGATAAATTTTTATCTCATAATCAAGTGGTAGTTGTAACCACCCTAATTTGGTCTTCTCTAACCAAAGACCCTATTTGTCCTAAGTGTGATTATACCCCTAATTATGTTAGGACAATTCTTCAATTAATTGGCATAATTCATCTAAATCAAATTTAATCTCCTAAGTGATCTTATCACTAATTTACTTTAATTTCTTTAGCCAATTAAATCAAATCAAATCAATTAAATCAAAATAAACAAATACATGGCTAAGGTAATTAATTAAAAGGAATTGACTAAAATCCTAATTACAACTCCTCACTTGTAAAAGGGGAAGTCAATTCCCTAGCCAATGAGAGTTAAATCACTTGGATCACTTCACATGGATCACCAAATATTCAATCTCCACTTGCCTTCACAATTCACTCCTAACCTCTCATTCCTCAAATTCTTCTATAAAAGGTATTAATTTTGAGCTCAATGGGCCCCTAATTTTAGAATTTCATTTGCAAACTTATGCTATCCTAATTTCTTAATGCATTTTAGCTCAAACATGTAGAATTGTTGTAATATTTCAATTGGAGCTCTAAAATGAACTTTGATTGAGAATTTAGCTTGCATTTTAGTTAAATCTTCCATTGTAAGCATGATGTTGTCACTGATTTATGCATAAACTAAGGGCAATTATAGCATATTTCATACTCTTCTTGGATAGGGAGCAATATGTCGATTTTGGGAATTGATATGTGTTCTAACTCTTATATTTCATGTTATTTCACTAATGCAATGACATATTGAAGTGTTGTATTTCAGCTAGCAGATCCACAAAATACACACACATTTTTAGTGCCCACCGTGGGGCAAATCCTCAGATTTATCCTCATTTTCTAATCATTTTTGGCTGATTTGTGTTTTTTTTTTTCATGTTTAGAGTCACCTTTAGTTGTCAAGGTTCGCGTGTAGGAAAGATCCTCATATCCAGGAAATCACATTGCATCCAGGATTTCTTAGCTTGCATCCTATGTATCTTTGGTCACATCTAGGGAAGACTCGCATCTGGTAAATATTTCTTCATCTTTAGGGTCAAAGGCTCGCATCCAGAACTATTAATCGCATACAAGAATTTTAGGCTCACATTCAGGAAAGGCAGTCACATTTGGTTGATTGATTTGCTAATTTGAAAGTCTAATCACTAATCTTTTGACCATGTCTGTTTCTATGTTTTAAATAGCCTAACATTTGTTTGCAGGTTGCTGTCAGAGACTTTTTATCAAAAAGTTGGAAAGAAACTACTAACTTGTGGTTTGAAGGTTGCCGAATTGTTCAACTTGACTCTATTTGTTCAAATATTTCAAAACTAAATACATTTTCCATCACTTAGTAAATTGGCCAAAGGATTATTCTTTTTTCCTATAAGGAAAAGCAGATCTCACAAGTCAATTTAAGATTTGATAAGAAATTTGAGGAAATGAACAAAGAAAACTCACTTGTCTAATTATTTTGGGATAGTAATTGAACAAATCTATTCACTAAATATTGTGGGTAAATGAACAAGCTCAATCTTTCTAATTTTTGGATAGTAAATGAACGAGCAAAGCACTAAATTTGTGGGAAAGATAACAAGCTCAAATCGTCTAATTTTGGAAAAGTAAATGAACAAGAAAATCACCTTTAATTGGTGAAATTGAACAAGACAAATTTGATTTGATATGCTTTGTTCATTCTTATAATAGGAACTTAAAAGTCAAACTTAAGCTTATTACTTAGTCTCACTAGAGGATTTTCTCTTCTTTCCAAGTGAAAGAATCAAAGACTCGTCATGGGGGATTGAGTTTTGAGTTACAAAGTTTGAGGAAATGAACATGTTTGGTGTGTTTGTGGGAGAAAATGACATGAAATAGGAGAGTATGCTATTCTTCTTTTGAAGAATCAGAAATCTAGACTCCTAAGCTCGCAAATCATTTTCTTTACTTTCAAAAACATTAGAGGGTTTGCCAGTTGAGGAAAAAATATCTCGGGATGAACCAAGTGAGGACAGGTTTACGCCCACCCTTCCAACTCCCTATAATCAATATTATTTCTTGTAGGCCAAAGCCTCAGAAGATGTAGTCAGTTTTGTTCCTATAATTTTGACTTCATTACTTGAACATGCTTAAGTGTGTGTAGAGTGGAGCTGCTTGAATCTTTCTTGTGAGACTACACACAATTGAGTTCTCATAGAGATATACGCCTTAATTTTTCCTTGTGCAATTCTATGAGGGATGATTGTGAATGGATGCCCACAATTACAAAACACTTGTAGTCAAAATAAACCTAGTTTATCTCCGATAGAGTGATAGTCTTTGTGTAAGGAAAATAGTAATTTCCCCAAGATACTTGTCATTTTGTGCCATCACTTGCATTTGGAGTCAGCTAATACGAAATCATGACTAGAGCCATTGCATTCTTGGTCATGGCCGTATTTTGATTAGCATGTGAGTGTGTACCCGAGTCTATGAGAAAATATTTTTATTCTATGCTTAGAATCTAGGGAATAGGGAAAGTGTTTGATCACCCTTAACAAAATAACATTTAATGTGTCCTAAAATCTCACTAAAAAGATAAACTCCTTGAAACAAGCAATAATTTTCATTCCCTAGCATACATGTTGTTTACAACTCACTGGAAAGTCTCAGAAAAACTCTGTTGTCAAACAAAATTTCACATACTTCAAGACAAAAATAGACAAAACATGAAAAACCATCAGAGACTCACTTCTGGATAGTCCTAGGTTGCATCTAGTTGCATTAGATCGCATCCAGGTAACTTAGTCACTTTTGGTCATTCCTTGCTCGCATGCGGAAAAGTTGCTAGCATCTTGAAAATCAAAACTCACATCTGGTTAAGCATAAGATCGCATTTGGAAAATCAAACCTTGCATTTAGGGAGTTGCATCTAGGATAGGGGGCACTTGCACATGTATCTCTCAAATAAATTCAGTACTTTTGGATACCCTTTTGTCTCTTCAGTCTGGTCCTATTGCTCTTGCTGGTCCGCATGTCATTGTTTCACAACTTTCTTAGAAGTCTACCTTGTATGTCCTTTTGGATTCTCACAATTGGTCTCAAAATGTGTAGTCTTCTCACTTATCAAAACATATTGATTACCAGCTCACTATCAAGGCATTCTAACCCTCTGACACTAGATTCATTCACTCCCAACAAACACAAACAATCCTTCACTACTTGGACACATTTACTTGGACAATTTGAGATCCTATTTAACACTATTGGAAAACCTTTGACAAAGTTGAGATCCAGCTTTCATGGTTAACAAATGATGTAACAAGTGTCATTGTGACAAATTAGAGGTACCTCCTAGATTACTACAATTTCAACAATGAGAGACATATCATATCCCCTATTGGATCAAGAATCACCCGCAATGGACGCTCCTCATCAAGGATGGAGTAGAGCTTTTGAAGACTATAATGATGAACAAAACCAAAATTACCAAGACAATAGTAGAGAATAATAACAAAACCATAGTCATCCTTTTTTGGCTTGGATAGTGATGAAGATGTATCTGAGGAAGAGTACAACAAACTTAGACAAAGTAAAAGGTTTCAAAGAACCTTAGACAAGATCATTGGTGAAGACAAGGAGAAATACTTCCTACATCTAGCATCTCTTGGAGTCAAACTCCCTAAAGATTATGATGTTAAGAAACTAAAAGAAAAAGAGGTACCAACACCTATTTATATTCTCACCAAACAATTGACCTTAATGCAATCAGAACATGTGACACTCAAACAAGAAAAGGTCAAACCAACAAAAAAATAGTCTTTGGACCACATATGTCCATTTCCTTTCAACAAGAGTATAAACATGATTCCATTTCCTCCCAACATGGAAAGACCCAAGTATGACAAGTACATGGGAGAAACTAATCCACATGACCATGTGAGAGGTTTTTGTGCTCTAAGCATTGAGTACATGCATGAACCTATATATCTAATGAGGCTATTTTTGGGAAGTCTAGGCAAAAATGCTATGGAGTGGTTCTCCAAACTCACAACAAGTGTAAATTTTTTTGAGTTAATCCAACATTTTGTTCAACAGTACTCCTATAATATACAACATAACATAACCATGATGGATCTATGTAACACAAAGAAATGAACCGGTGAATCCTTTACACACTTTTTACAAAGGTGGAGGAAAATATTTTCTAGGTACTCAAGAGAAATACCCGAATCAAAAAAGATGGAAATATTTATTAACAAATTGGTACCTGAAATGAACTATGCTTTGAAAATGCAAGGTTCACCAAGCTTTGATAGAATGATCAAGAATGTCATCTGTGCTAAAGATGTCATGGTTAAGAAAGGAGAAATCACACTCTAAAGTGATAAAAAATCTACCAACTACAACAACAAACCTAAGTAGTGGAAAAAGAACAAGAATATTGTTAATGATTGAGTGGTAGATGCATCCAATGCTAATCCTAAACCAACGGTGTTCAATCTAATGAACATCTTACAAGCGAACAAAGAAGCTAAGGTAACAACTACAATACAAAGAGAAAATAATGAGAACAACAAGATCAAACCATGGAATAGACCTCAAATAACATTTAATCCATTAGGAGAACCTCTTGAGATAGTTTTGAAGACACTCATGAATAACAATGTCCTCACGATACCCTATTCAAAACCTTGGGAATCGGAAGTTAAACCAAGATGGTGGAATGAAAATTCTTATTGTGTATTTCATAAAAACAAAGGACATAAGACTAATGAATATGTTAAGCTTAAACACATTATGAAAGACCTTATTGAAGGAGGAAAGATCAAAGTGGAAGGACATACCACTAACAAAGATCACACGACATTTAACAAATCATTTCCTGACTACAAAAAAGGGGAAGCTTCTAAAGGAAAAGGAAACAAAGTGAATTACACCTACTCCAATAACGAAAAATGTGATCAACATGTTGGAAATTAAAAGTGAATCAATCAATGTGATCACTATTAAAGGTTCCAAAGAAACATCAACACAATCAAACACAGTGACTCGAAGCCAAGCACAAGTCACAATTAAAGGATCTAACTCCTCATCCAAGAAAGCAACATCCTCTAAAGTACCTATTGTCACAATTCCCAAACCAATAGAAACAAGACAAACAATTACTATACCATCTACAAACTATAACTTGGTAGACCAATTGCAAAGGACTTCAGCTCAGATTTCTATATTTGAGTTACTAAAGATCTCTTCAGTGCATAGGGAAGTTATTGAACAAGCCCTACATTATGAAAATGTTCCAAAATACATTGATGTAGACAAGTTCCAAGAAATGGTCTACCATATCTTAGCTCCACATTACCTCTCTTTTTCATAAGAAGATGACAAATCTTTGACTCATCTGCATAACCAACCCCTTCACATTGAATTATTGATTCACAAATCCCATGTCAAATGTGTATTGATAGATGGAGGCATAGGGTTGAACATATGCACTCTCAATCTAATCAAGAAATTGGGTCTTTCAGAATAAACCATTGATTCAAGAAGTAAGATAACTATCAAAGCTTACGACGAAGAAGAAAGATCATCCAAAGGACTCATTGCTCTACCAATCAAAATAGGGCCAATTGAATGAAATGTAATTTTTCAAGTTCTCGATCTACCATTGGCCTATAAAATTTTACTAGGGAGACCTTGGATACATGAAATGAAAGTAGTGCCATCTAGTTACCACCAATGCATCAAATTCCACATAATGGGGTGGAAGTAACAATTCCTGCAGATTCAAGCTACACTTGCAACAACATTAAAGCAGATAATATGGTTCCTCACAATAAGGAATTCACAAAAGAATTCATACCTGAAACTTCTAAAGACATGGTGATGAGAAGCTTTGGAAAGACACTAAAACTTGAAGGAACCAGTATGGGGGAATACAAACTAGACATGACATCGTCATTGACTAACATTCTTGTGTCTCCAAGATCTTATGGGAAACCTTCCTCATCTTTCACACCTACATCATTAAAAGAACAAGACATTCATAAAGAAACTAGTATGGTTAGAGCCACTGCTTCTCAAGGGGATGAAAAAGAAGATAAAGCAGTCTTATCTTGGCTCTATAAAGGAGAACAAAGAGAAAATAAGGTAAAACATGTGAAGATATCCCCAAAAAAGTATGGTAAAGGATATGACCTTCTCAAACAAATGGGATACAAAGGGAAAGGACCTTTAGGAGATAAAGGAAAAGGACTTGTTAAATCTATACACATGGAATTTAGAAACACCAAAAACAAAATAGGATTAGGTTTCAATAACAAATCATAAAACCCTACTTCAAGAGATGGTCCAATCTTCAATGAAGGAAGTGAGGATGAAGAAGAAGAAACCACATTGGAACCATGGACATATGAAAGATTATTACACATTGGTACTGAGTATCCAGGATATCAAGTAGAAAGATATGTACCTACTTTTGTAGCACAAAAAGAGACTCATGTTCCTTTGTTGCCACAAAATGATGTCCAAATAGTAGAGGAAACAATATAAGACTCTCGAAAAGTCCAACAGATAGAATAAAATCATGAAGAAATACCCCAACAACAAGATCTACATCCTAACTGGGGGCAATTGGTGACAATTTCACATGTCTTAGATTTACCACACTTTGATCTACAAGTGGCTAATAGGGTACATCAGGTGACTATTACTGAGTTTCTAAATAGATCTGATGATGAAATAACATAATCACATGATTATGACTAGGATGACCTATCTGATGCTACCATGGACATTGAGGTAGATGTGATTCACAAATTTGCATCTCTATTGGAGAAAGGAGAGAGTTCTAACACTTCCCCTAATATTGTTGTCCCAGAATCAAATGAGATACCACTACCCAATATTTTTCATGGAGATACTGGTGCTTTACTAGGTATAGAGGACATTCAAAGGATACAAGTTATGAGTTCCAATTCGATGAGAGAAGAAGAGGAAATCTCAACTAATGAGTCAATAGAGTTAGGTCCGCATATTACTAACAATGACCCTATTAATGATTATTTGATTCTTAATGATCTAAATGTTGTAGAAGCTAACTTAATAGAACATGTCTTGTCAATTAATAGTCTTGATGCTGATGCGATGCTGTCCTTAACAAACTCTGAATCATTATCCTTGGTAAACCCTGACTTGATTGATTGGACTAATTCAGACCCTACTCCTATCATGAAATTTCCCAATGACTATACTTTGGCCTATTATCTAAATGCTTATGAACCTTATCCTTCTTCCACCAATGCAAGGAGCATGAACATGACAAAGGAGGATATCAATTTTCTTAGTCACAAATTGAAAAATAAAAAGAAGAAAAGAACTGATGGTGAAAACCACGCTATGGCAGTATCAGATTCTAAAATAGTAAAATCAAAAGATGTATCTGATGGTGAAAACCTCTCAGAGGTGCCAAAAGATGAGATTCTAGATATCATCCTTGAGAACTTTCAAGAAAGATCTTCAGTTCTGATAGAGCCTACACAAATAGTTAATTTGGGAACAACAAAAGCTCCTTAATTTGATCACCTGGCACAATCCTTATTAGAAGAAGAAAATTTACAGTTCACTGAATTCCTCAAATAGAAGAAGATAAAATTTGCATGGTCTTACACTGATATGCCTGGACTTGATCCTGAATTAATAATGTATCATTTATCTATAGCTCCTAGAATCAAACCCGTGAAACAAAAATTAAGGAAGATGCATCCACATGTGGCATTACTAGTGAAAGTAGAGTTGGAAAACTATTAAAAGATGGATTCATAAGAGTCATCACTTATGTAGGATGGATTTATAACATGGTAGCAGTTTCTAAAATAGATAAATCTATCGGGATCTGCACAGACTTTAGAGACCTAAACAAATCTTGTCCTAAAGATGATTTACCATTGCCAAACATTGATCTAATTATAGATCTCATAGCGTGATATCAGATGTATTCTCTCATGGATGGATTCTCAGGATATAACCAAATTAAGATTGCTCCTAAGGACCAATAAAAGACAACATTTACATGCACATGGGGAAAATTTTGTTGGAACGTCATGCCATTTGGACTATAAATTTTGGTGCTACATACCAAAGAACTATTAAAACAATCTTCCACAATATGATACACAAAAACATGGAGGACTATGTGGATGATACATTAGCCAAGTCAAAAATAAGAATGAATCATATTGAATACTTGAGAAAGATACTAGATCGCATGGAGTAATTTTAACTCAGGTTTAACCCAAATAAATGTGCATTTGGAGTCCAATAAGGGAAACTCTTAGGGTTTATTAGATCAGCTAAAGGAATTGAGGTGGACCCTGAAAAAGTAAAAGCTATACTGGAAATGTCTCCTCCTTGCTATATCAGTGAAATGAGGATGCTTCAAGGAAGACTTCAATCCATAAGGAGATTTATGTCACAACTAGCTGATAGAGCGCAACCTTTCACAAAACTACTACATAAAGGTGTTACTTTCAAATGGGATGAGCATTGTGAAAACAACTTCAAAGAACTAAAGGATTACTTGGTTACTCCTCCTATTCTTATGGCACATATTCATGGAAAACCACTACTCCTCTATATCTCAACAACAACAACATCGCTTGGAGTATTGCTAGCATAGGAAGATGAAAAAAAAAAAGGAAAGAGTGATCTATTATATCATTAGGAACTTGGTGTCTTATGAACTCAATTACAGTATTATGAAAAATCTTGCTTAGCAGTTGTCTTTGCATCCCAGAAACTGACACTACATGCTCTCACATATAGTGAAATTGGTGCAAGAAACCTCCTGCAGTTTCTATTTTTAATGTTAGTTTAATTGTAATAAGGTGTGAATCATTTGGATCATCCTAGTGTGTGCATGTGTGGGTCAATTTTGTAAGGTGAAGGACCCTAAGGTAGGTTATAAACCTTATGGGTTCCTGAAACCACGTTAGACCAAGTTTAGTCTTTTGGTCATTTTAGTCCTTAGCTTGAATTTATGTTTTGAAGCCTTAGTATAGGTTCTTTTCATGTTTTAGATCACTCCTAAATCCTTGGAGGTTGGTAGAATTGGCATATTGCCCAAAAATGCAACTTTGACAAATGTTGCTAAAAGTTGTCTTTTTGCAAAATATTGCATGAGCAGCTTTTGCAAAATGTTGTTCGAGGAATGAAAACTCTAATGGAAATGGCCAAACCAACTTCTTGGAGCATATATAATGCTAATATGATGGTGTTTGATGTCATTATGCCTTCTAGGAAGGTTATAAGTCACTGTGTACGAATGTTGGTATTCAGAGAAGGAAATAGAAGAGTTTTCTGAGTTATTTGGTGTGTGTACGACCTAGTATGGATTCATTTTGTGAAACTAGTTGCAGAACTTTGAGATGATTTGAGTTTCTTTAAAATTCCAGTTGGTTTCATTCATTTTTGTGAAGTTTCATAGGAGTTAGAGATTTTTGTTTGGCCAATGTCTGAGAATCCCTAGTTTACTAGGTCTGCTCCAAAGATGTGATCCTAACTTGGGATTCATCTAGTGGATCTTCTTGGCCACTTAGGAAATATAAGTTAGGATCATTCTTTTTAATATTCCAAAAGCTTAGAAGCTCAATGATGGTTCTTTGATTTTTAAGACAAAGCCCTAGGCTAATTATCTCTATGTAATTAGCTTGGTTTTTAAGTACAGTCACATGCATGTGAGATATATGGTTGAAAGGGTCAAACCAAAGCTAGATCTAGGTAATTTTGGGGTAAAGGAATCTATCCAAGTCCTTGTATTCATTTTTTGAACCCACCTTAGAACACTTTCTTAGTAATCCAAGCCTAACCTAGCTAATTAGGCCTGTGAGCTTTGTAAGAGTTTAGTGGTGCAGGATTAGAGTGAAGTGCTAAGGCTTTGGGGTTTTTCAAAACTCTATAAAGAGTATCTAGAATCCAAATCATATCAGTTATATCCTTCTATGGTGGAAAGTTATGCTCGAAAAACCCTCTGGATAAGGCTACAAGGAATCTCGACCAGTTAGTGTTTGACCAACCTTGGGTCTATATAACTAAATCCATTGGTGCATTCTCAACCCTTGGGGTCTAAGAAAAGTCTACCATCCCTTATATTTGTTTATCAAAGCCTCTGGTGAAGAGTTTTACTCTTAGGCTTGGTTTAGGGAAAGTGTCCCTAAAAGGTAAATTGAAGAGATTGGTGTCTTGGTTTGGGAAGCCAAGTTGTGATCAAAAGAGTGATTTTGTCTCTTAGACAAGTTTTTATACACCCTAAGAAGGTAAGTGTGGGATTGGGTTTCTTGAAAAAGAGGTTTGAGGAAACTATTAGAAGTTGGACTCTACTTAATTCTTCCTGCAATGCACTCTGCATTAGGTGGTATCATATCCTGCTAAGACCTTGGAAGAAGTGAAAGATGGGTGACAGGATAGAAGATTCTCTAGGAGAGGAAGTTCTCACTAGAATCAGTAATGTGTAATTGGTTGTAATTGACAGGGAACAAGTAGCCAAACAAAATAAAATGGAAGAAGAGATAAATAATTTTAAGGACCTCCAAATGGATAAGGAGGGAGAAGATTCTGAAGAAGAAGAAGAAGAAGAAGAAGAAGACACATAGTAGGATGAAAGGAAGAACATAACTACAGAGCAAGACAAATTTCTTGAAGCTCTTGAGAGAGTTGGAAGGAGAGATAAAAAATATACATTCCCATGTTTTGTGGGAAAATGGACCCTAAAGAATATATGGATTGGATAGAAGCTTTGGAGAATTACTTTGAGTGTGACAATGTCTGTGAAAATCAGAGGGTCAAGGTGGAAATATCCAAAATGAAATGCCCTGCATTAAGTTGGTGGAATTTTCTACAAAATAAAAGGATTGAGGAAGAAAAGAACCCTATCTCAACATGGAAAAGGATGTTGGTAGAAGTCAAAAAATAGTTTATAATAGAGGACTATGAGATCACCCTCCATAAGAAGTTGCAAAATTAGAGACGAAAAGACCTTGATGTGAGTGGGTACACTACAAAATTTCATAGGATGACCTTGAAGGCCAAAGTCCTTGAGAGGGAGAAACACAAGCTTGCAAGGTATCTAAATGGATTGAAGTATAGCATTCAAGATGAAATGAGTTTATTCAACCCTGAATCAGTACATAAGTACTTCCAAATGGCACTAAAAATTGAAGAGAATCATAAAAGGAGAGGAGAACAAAATAACAGAGGCAGAGGGAGTAATTTCAAAGGCATAGGTAGGTTCAATGGAAGAGTTCCATTCAAAAGAAGCCAAGGAGAGTTTAATAACCAAGAGTCAGAAGGAGAGCACAGTAACATAAGCAACTTCAGAGGTAGGAGATCAAATAGCAGAGGGAGATTTGGTGGAAGAGGACCTAGTGTTTTCACTGGGAAGTGTTTTACTTGCAATCAAATTGGACACCAGTCATTTAGATGCCTGGAGAAGAATGGCACCAGTAGACAAGGAGGGGATAGAAGAGTACAACTCACCCAAGAAGATGACAGTCAAAGTGTGTCCTCTTACCACTCTACAACTTCAAGGCCTACAAATCCAGAGCAAGGAGAATTCCTCATGATGCAAAGGACACTCCTAAGAGTACCTACTACTACAGAACCACCTTAGAGGAAGTCATTACTCAAAACAAGCTACAAGGTGAATAAAAAGGTATGAAAAGTTATGGTTGACTTTGGATCCACTGATAATATTGCTTCTAGGGAGTTAGTTACTAATTTAAAGATACATTTAATCCCTCATCCTTTCCCTTAAAAATCTTCTTGGCTGACAAAAGACAAAAAAACCATCATCAATGAACAAGTTTGGGTAGATTCCAAGATAGGGTAGTATACAAAAAGATTTCTATGTGATATCAAAGAGATGGATGCATATCATTTGTTATTAGGTAGACCTTGGAAATTTTATGTAGATGCCAAGAATGATGGAAATTCTAGTGTATATACGATAGTTAAGGATGGTTTTGAGTATGTGATGAATCCACTCCTTGACTGTGAGAAAGAAAAACATGTTACTAGCAGTGTCTTGCATGTAGGAGAGAAAGAATTCATGAAGGTGCTAAAAGAAAAGGATACACCTTGTTATGTATTAGTAGTAAGGCCTAAAAAGACACTAGTGAAAGAGCCAAAGGTCATGGCCCCCACTAGGGATGTAGGCCCCAAAGAGGTCAAGGCACTGTTAGACCAGTATAAGTGTATCATAGCTAAAATTACACTAGATTCTTTGCCACCTGAAAGAGAAGTGAGTCACTATATAGAGTTCATACTAGGGCCCACTCTTCCAAACAAAGTAGCATAAAAGATGACCCCTAGACAAAACCAAGAGATAGCAAGGCAGATTGAAGAATTATTGTCAAAAGGTCTCATTAGGAAAAGTGTGAGTCCTTGTGTTGTCCTTGTAGTCCTAGCACCCAAGAAAGAAGGCACATGGAGACTATGTATAGATTCTAGGGAAATCAATAGGATAACCATAATATATAGGTTTCCTATGTCTAGAATAGACGATTTGATGGACTGTTTTGGGGGTGCAAGCTATTACTCCAAGATAGATCTCAAGAGTGGTTACCATCAGATAAGAATCAGAGGTGGAGACAAATAGAAGACAACATTAAAGACTATAGAAGGCCTCTATGAATGGCTTGTGATGCCTTTTGGTCTCTCAAATTCTCCAAGCACTTTTATGAGACTAATTAATGAAGTGTTGAAACCTTTTCTCAATAATTTTTTTGTTGTATATCTTGATGATATTCTTATCTTTAGCAGGAGAAGAGAAGAGAACCTCAAGCATTTGGACATGGTGATGAGAAAAATCCATGAGGAACAACTGAAGATAAACATAGAGAAATGTGTATTTATTCAAGAAGAACTTGTATTCTTAGGTTTTGTGATCTCCAAGAATAGTCTCAAGATGTATCTTTCCAAAGTTGAAGTCATCCTCAATTTCCCACCTCCTACTACTCCTTTAGAGGTAAACAATTCCCATGGTTTATGTATCTTTTATAGGAAATTCAGCAGAAATTTTAGTGGCATATGTACTCCCATTATCAACACCATTAAAGGTGGAAGGAAATGCATATTTACATAGACTAATGAAGCTAATGAGTCCTTTGAGTTGTTGAATAAAAATATTGCAGAGAAACCTATCTTAGTCCTACCAGATTTCCACAAGGTGTTTACAGTGGAATGTGATGCAAGAAATAAAGCCATTGGGGGAGTCTTGAGCTAAGAAGCGAGGCCAGTTGCCTTTTTTAGTGAGAAACTCAATGAAGCTAAGAAAAAATACTCAACCTATGATCTTGGAATGTATGCAATGGTTCAATCACTTAGGAAATGGAGGCATTATTTGTTACCCAAGGAATTTGTAGTCTTTACTGATAATCATGCACTTAGCTTTCTAAATAGATACGAGAAACTTAATCACATACATGTGAAATGGAAGGAATTCTTGCATTCCTATACATTTTCTATCAAGTACAAGAAATGGATTGTAAACAAAGTAGCTGATGCTCTTAGTAGAAGACACCTAACCATACAAACCATTAAATTGGAGAGTGTTGGAGTTCATTCCATGAAGGATATGTATGCTATGGATGAGGATTTCAAAGAGGCTTACCAAATTTGTACTGAGATGACATACATATACCACACTCATTTCTTAGAATTTATTGTGCAAGATGATCTTCTTTTCAAAAGTATTTTATTGTGTTTCCCAAAAGGATCTATGAGGGAGAACATTATCAAAGAAAAGCATTGTGGAAGACTAGCTGGTCACTTTGGAGTGGATAAAATATTGGAACTTGTTAGAAGGTTCTACCACTGGCCCAAGTTGCAGATAGATGTCAAGATCTTTGTGGAAAGTTTTTTAGTTTGTCAAAAATCCAAAAGGCACACCTCCAATGTAGGGTTGTAAACTCCTTTGTCCATCCCTTCAAAACCTTGGGATTTAGTAAGAATGGAATTTTTCCTCGGTCTTCCAAAGACCAAATCTGGATTTGATAGTATTTATGTTGTAGTAGACAAGTTTTATAAAATGGCACACTTCATTCATTGTAGAACAACTCATGATGCATCCCACATAGTAGGGTTATTCTTTAGAGAGATTGTAAGACTTCATGGACTGCCACTATCAATCATATCAGGTAGGGATCCTGATTTTTGGGACATTTTTGGAGAACACTACGGAGAAAACTACGGACAAATGTTTCACTATCATCTGCATATCACCCAGAGTCTAATTTTCAGACATAATTTATAAAAATTTCCCTTGGTAACCTTTTGAGATGCCTTAACCAAGAACATGGAGCCACTTGGGATGCTATCATAGCCTAAGCAAAGTTCTCATTCAATGATTCAGTCAATAGAAGTACTGGTTTGACTCCATTTCATATTGTATATGGTACTCACCCTAGAGGGGTATTGGAACTCAGAGACATCAAAGACATGGATAAAAGAAGTGCCCTAGAAGAATACTTTTCTAAAGTAATTAAGAACATCCATGAACAATTACATACCAAACTACAGTATACCACTGAGAAGTATAAGGAACAAGCTGAAAAAAAGAGGAGAGACTTACAGTTCAAAGTGGGAGATTCAGTGATGATTCACCTCAAGAAAGAGAGACTACCCAAGGAAAAATATACAAAGCTTATGATGAAAAACCTTGGCCCTTTCAAGATTTTGAAGAAATGTGGAAATAATGCCTACAAGATTGTTCTATCCTCTCACATTGGTTTATCTCCTATTTTTAATGTTGCGGATATCTATGCTTATAAAGGTGTTGTTAGTACTAATGATCTTGTAGGTACTTCAAGGATGGTCTTCTTTTCAAAGGTAGTTTTTTGTGTTTCCCAAAAGGATCCATGAGGGAGAACATTATCAAAGAAAATTATAGTGGAAGACTAACTGGTCACTTTGGAGTGGATAAAATATTGGAACTTGTTAGAAGGTTCTACCACTAGCCCAAGTTGTAGATATATGTCAGGATCTTTGTGGAAAATTGTTCAGTTTGTCAAAAATCCAAAAGGCACACCTCTAATGTAGGGTTGTACACTCCTTTATCCATCCCTTCAAAACCTTGGGATTCAGTAAGTATGGACTTTTTCCTCAGTCTTTCAAAGACCAAATCTAGATTTGATAGTATTTATGTTGTAGTAGACAAATTTTCTAAAATGGCACACTTCATTCCTTGTAGAACAACTCATGATGCATCCCACATAGAAGGATTATTATTTAGAGATATTGTAAGACTTCATGGACTACCACTATCAATCATATTAGATAGGGATCCTAAATTTTGGGACATTTTTGGAGAACACTGTGGAGAAAACTAGGGAAAAATGTTTCACTGTCATCTGCATATCACCCAGAGTCTAATTGTCAGACATAATTTATAAAAATGTCCCTTGATAACCTTTTCAGATGCCTTACCCAAGAACATGGAGCCACTTGGGATGCTATCATAGCCTAAGAAAAGTTCTCATTCAATGATTCAGTTAATAGAAGTACTGGTTTGACTCCATTTTAGATTGTATATGGTACTCACCCTAGAGGGGTATTGGAACTCAGAGACATCAAAGACATGGATAAAAGAAGTGCCCTAGCAGAAGACTTTTCTCAAGTAATGAACAAAATCCATGAACAAGTACATACAAAACTACCATATACCACTGAGAAGTATAAGGAACAAGCTGAAAAAAAGAGGAGAGACTTACAGTTCAAAGTGGGAGATTTAGTGATGATTTACCTCAAGAAAGAGAGACTACCCAAGGAAAAATATACAAATCTTATGATGAAAAAATTTGGCCCTTTCAATATTCTGAAGAAATGTGGAAATAATGCCTACAAGATTGATCTATCCTCTCACATTGGTTTATCACCTATTTTTAATATTGTAGATATCTATGCTTATAAAGGTGTTGTTAGTACTGATGATCTTGTAGGTACTTCAGAGCCTCCTACACTCTAACCACTCCAGGACATGCCCCAAGCAACTCCTCCTAAGATTGAAAGCATTTTAGATAAGAGAGTGAACAAGAAGAATAGGAGGGCCACTTACTATGAGTACTTAGTCAAATGGAAATATCAACCCATTGAAGATACTACCTGGTTGACCCCTGAAGACATTATGAAGACATTCCATACACTTGAAAACCTCCCAACTTAAGAGACTTGAGTTACTTTTTCCATGGGGAGTATGGTGCAGGGAACCTCCTGCGTTTTCTATTTTAATGTTATTTTTATTGTAATAAGATTTGAATCCTTTAGATCACCCTAGTGTGTGCATGTGTGGGTCTTTTTTTTAAGGTGAAGGACCCTAAGGTAGGTTATAAACCTTATGGGTGCCTGAAACCATGTTAGGCCAAGTTTAGTCTTTTGGTCATTTTAGTCCTTACGTTGAATTTATGTTTTGAAGCCATAGTATAGTTTCTTGTCATGTTTTAGATCACTCTTAAATTCTTGGAGGTTGGTAGGTGTATCATCTTAAAATGGAAGAACTTCCATGTTAAGAGTGTTTATCCCTCCTTAGGGGACATTCTTGACCTCTACCATATCATCACCCTGTTTCTACATCATCTCATGCTCCTATGCTAGTTCAGGACCCTGATTGGGCCACCTCCTACCCCACCTGGCATATTTTCTAGGGGTTCTGGCCCCCTAGGTTAGGGTTGACCTTGACCTTGACCTGGGTCCCCCTTTCAAATTAGGAAACTTGTCGGGTGTCGGGGCTCATCAAAAATTTAGTTTTTCCGCTTCTGAGTCGGCTGTTTCAGGTTCCAAAGCATTGATTCCTAAATTATATTTAATATAGGTCCTTTTCTAGGGGAATGGGTCTAATTAGAATTTAATTATCCTATGTAGGCCTCCTTAGAAGATTGTGCCCTAATTTCATATAAAAGGAAGCATTTCTCTCTCATTTTCACAAAAGTCTTCTAAGTGCAAAAGGCTCTAATCAAGATTTTGTCAAGAAGAAAAAAGGTTCAAGCATCCATTTCCAAGTTCTCAAGGTGTTCAAGTATTCCTCTCAAGCATTTAAGTTCTCCATTGAAGATCAAGGATTCAAGCTTTCAAGCCTTTGAAGGGATTAGGTGCAAACATTCAAGATTCATCATTCAAACCCTAAATCTAGCCATCATGGTGGTGTGATCTTCCTTCAAGGTCCTTTGTGCATCTTCAAGACTCTCTCATCATCTCTTCAAAGTGGATTTCAAGCATATAATCATGGAGGTTTATGATTCCTATTGAGTTCATGCTTTCATACTTACATACTTGCATACATTTGAATTTCAATTACATATCTATTGAGTGTCATAGCTTCATTGTTAGATTCAATTCTACTACTTGCTAGCATTCTGTAATTTATTGATTTTAAGGTTAATTCCTAAATTGGGGTTTGACCAAGGAAAAACCCTCCCCCCCAACAAAAAATCTCCTTTTTCTTGCAGGTATAGGTACAGAATAGTTGATTTGAGACCAGATCTAGATACCCTTTTCGGCAAACTTCCAAGATCTGTGAACAGAGTCACTTTCGGATCTGTGCAGGTCAGGGTTGACATTATTGGGTTAGGGTTGAAATTTGTGGGTCAAGGTCAACCTTTTTCATAAGACAACATCAGAACAAAAAAATATTTTTGGGTTTTGTTCGTCTCTTCATTTCGGTTCGGGATCAACTGACAGTTTTTCCAGAAACTCAACACAGACCTCAGAAAATAGCATTATTTGATCTGCAATGTTTCAAGGTTAGTACATTTCTCCTACTTGTTCAATTAATATCATATATCATTTCCATACATATAATTAATAGAATTTAAGGTATCTCCTTTGTTATTCTCCCTTCCAAATAGTTGATTCATTTGTGCATTAGCCCTTCTTTGGGGTTGATCAACTTGGATCTTCCATTTGTGCATTTGAGGATAAAAGAGGAGCATCTTATCTTTTCCTTAATCACAATTTCAATACTTAATCAATATGATTCAATTAAGGTTAAAATAATCCAATACAATCCAGGTAACTCAAAGAACAATTTATATATCAATGCATTACATTTCAAGATAATCAATCAACCCTTCTTAATACATTATATATTCTTAATAAACACATCTCTATCTCAATCCCCTTTATATTTTTATATGTACAATCCATCCATCAATCAAACCTCCAATTTCATATTGTACAGTAGGATTGGCATCTTGCCCAAAAATGCAACTTTGACAAATGTTGCTAAAAAGTTGTCTTTTTGCAAAATGTTACATGAGCAACTTTTGCAAAATGTTTCTCGAGGAATGCCAACGCAAATGGAAATGGCCACACCAACTTCTTGGAGCATTTTTAATGCCAAGATGATGGTATTTGATGTCCTTATTCCTTCTAGGAAGGTTAGAAGTCACTGTGTATGGATGTTTGATGTTCAGAGAAGGAAATAGAAGAGTTTTCTGAGTTATTTGGTGTGTGTATGAGTTTTATTTTTAAGACAAAGCCCTAGGCTAATTATCTCTATGTAATTAGCCTAGTTTTTAAGTACAGCTACATGCATGTGAGCTGTATGGTTGGAAGGGTCAAACCAATGGTGGATCTAGGTCATTTTTAGGTAAAGGAATCTATCCAAGTCCTTGGGTTCATTCTGTGAACCCACTTTAGACCACTTGCTTAGTAATCCAAGCCTAACCTAGCTAATTAGGCCCATGAGCTTTGCAAGAGTATAGTGGTGCAGGAGTAGAGTGAAGCTCTAAGAATTTGGGGGTTTTAAAAACTCCATAAAGGGTATCTAGAATCCAAATTATATTAGTAATATCCTTCTATGGTGGAAAGTTATGCTAAAAAAACCCTCTAGATAGGGCTACAAGGAATCTAGAACAGTTAGTGTTAGACCAACCTTGGGTCTATAGAACTAAATCCATTGGTGGATTATCAACCCTTGGGGTCTAAGAAAAGTCTATCGTCCCTTATATTTGTTGATAAAAGCCTCTGGTGAATATTTTTACTCTTAGGCTTGGTTTAGGGAAAGTGTCCCTAAAAGATAAATTGAAGAGATTGGTGTCTTGGTTTGGGAAGCCAAGTTGTGATCAAAATATTGATTTGGTCTCTTAGACAATTTGTTATACACCGTAAGAATGTAAGTGTGGGATTGGGTTTCTTGAACAAGAAGTTTGAGACAACTATAAGAAGTTGGACTCTACTTAAGTCTTGCTGCAGTGCACTTTGCATCAGAAACTTATTGCAAAAATAGATCCTCTTAAATATCTCCTGAGTAAAACAATATTGAGAGGAAGACTATAAAAATGGGTCTTAATTCTAAGTGAATTTTATATTTAGTACATAGACAACAGGGCTATCAAAGGACAAGTCCTAGCATATCAACTAGCTGATTCACCATTGCAAGATGATACACCTTTGATAATTAAATTTCCAGATGAAACAACCATGCACTTGACTGAATATCCACAGAAGATGTATTTTGATGGTTCTTTGACACAACAAGGATCTAGAGAAGAAGTATTATTTATCACTCCTCAAGGCTAAAAGATACCCAAGGTGTATAAACTGATGTTTCCATATACAAATAACATCTCAGAATATGAAGCATTCGTAAATGGACTCAAGCATGCTCTAGAATTGAAAATTGTAGATTTACATGTGTATGGTGACTCTCAACTCATTATCAACCAAGTAAATGGAGATTATAAGACTAAAGATGATAAACTAATGCCTTACAAACAACTGGTTGAAGACTTGAAAAATTAATTTGTCTTCGTTACATTCCAACAAATACCAAGAATGGAAAACAAAGTTGTAGATGTTATGACTACACTAGCATCCATGTTACAACTGGAAGAAAACCAATTCCACTATGACTTCTTGGTGGAAGAATTATCCTTTCCACCCTTTGATACACCTGAATCCTAAGTAATTTGTGTGTTAAATGACCAAGACCAATCCTGATATGCCAAAATAATTGCTTATCTTACTGATCAAACCTTACCCAATGGTCTATCCAGAAATGAAAAAAGAGTTTTAATTAGGACAACATTGTGTTATTTCCTCATTACTACTAACTTATATAGATGAGGTCTTGATGATAAAATTCTTAGGTTTTTAGAACAAGAAGAGTCTGACCGTGCATTAACAGAGGTTCACGAAGGTGTATGTGGATCACACTCGAATGGATTTTCTTTAGCTAAGAAACTATTAAGAGTTGGCTACTATTGGCCCACAATGGAAAAAGATGTTGTTCAATTTTCTAAAACATGTCATAAATGTCAAACACATGGAAACCTTATCCATGCTCCAGAAAGATAACTCATACCTTTTATAACACATTGGTCATTTCAGCAATGGGCCTTTGATCTTGTTCGACAAATCTATCCTAATTCTTCAAGTGCACACAGGTACATCATTACGGCCACTGAGTATTTCACTAAGTGAGTTGAGGTCATGCTGCTAATTGTTAGTAAACAGTTTTGCTTTAAAGAAATGCTAACTTAAGCTATAAAACCGCAGCATACTAACAGCTTGAATTCCTACAAGATTAGTTAGGAATTCTCTGCTTAATGTTTATCTTGATTAACAAGGCGCAGCTACCTTTAATTCGAAAAGAGCTACTTAGTATTTTCTGATAAAGAAATAAATCTCTTTTTAAAGTGTAAATGCTGAAAACAGCTTATTCTATCTCATGAAAATGAAATAAATCTTAATGCTGAAAAACCACTCAATCTTAACTATCAAAATGAACCACATTCTTGAAAGCTAAGTAAAGAGCAGGCAACATAAACGGATGTTTCACTCTGAGCTTTCTCAAACCACTGAAAGAAATAATTTCACAACCCACAGATTACCAAAGTCTCTTGTATAATTAATATTCTCAAGAACATAATACTTAATGGAAGAAACAATAGTGTTTATCCCTTGTACAGAGACT
>MU227618.1:3930607-3968917 GCA_018584345.1 Thuja plicata | reverse complement strand
CTGAAAGCAGACAACTAGGCTACTGATAGATTATTTAATCTCAACTCAAGACTACAGCAAGCAAGAGTAATCAAAGTATTCAGCAAGGGAATGGCAGAGCACTTACAGTTTCGCAGAAAATGACCCGCAGCTCGATTCTTCTTACCAGACGACGCCGACCTTTTTGGTTATGTGCAAATAAACAATGAAAGGGGCGACATGCATTTAAGGAAAGGTTTATGAGGGAAATCTGGCGAACTGATATGGCAATCCAAACTATAATTTCTATTTTCGTGCCTTTTGTGCTTGAAAAGACTCACAGTGTGTTATGTCATAAATGCTTGTCAGAGACGTGCATTTAGCATTTAACCCATCACATCATTGCGGCTCCATTTTTTATGTATGTGTGTTATGATGAACACGTGCCTCAGCATCGCCTTCTATTTTTTGTTCAACATGCTTCGGTGGGTCCCCTTTTCGATGTGTTGATTAAACAATGAACACCTGCATAAAACAGAGCGTTAGCTTTGAAAACATGTTGAGGTTGAAGTTGAAGTTTTCAATCTTTCGACTTCAACTTCAACTTCGACTTCCGAAAGACTTTTACTTGGAGTAAAGACACGGGTTTTGAAGACCGAATGACTTGAACGGGTTTATGAACTTGAAGTTGAAGTTGTACAGAACTTCAACTTCGACTTCAAGATAGAGAATTGACTCATGCATTCTTCTGAAAAGTATGTGGTAACACTAATCAAAGCCACTGGCAAACAGGTTGCTATGTTCATCTTGAACTACATCATTTGTAGGTATGGGATACCCTCTTCTATTGTAATAGATAATGGGGGTCAGTTAAAAAACCAAGACATCAAGGACCTTTGTACATAGTTTCATATCACTCAATATTGTTCTTCAATCTATTATCCTCAAGGTAATGGACAAGTTGAGGCTTCAAACAAAAACATTCTAAAAATCTTACATAGAACTGTGAGTAAGTCTAGTAGAGACTGGCATTTGCATCTAAATCAAGCACTATGGGCCTACGGAACAAGTATCCAAACACCAATAGGAGCCACACCATTTTCTCTAGTCTATGGCACAAAATAAGTGCTACCCATTGAAGTAGAAATTCCATCTTTGCGAGTATCTCTCCAAGGTCTTGTTACAGATGAACAATACCACATTGATAGAGTTCATGCACTAGAACTACTTGATGAGCCCAGGTAGCAAGTGTTTGATCATCTCAAAGTCTACCAGAAAATAATGTTGAAAGGGTACAATAAGAAGGTAAAACCACAACAATTTCAAGTGGCGGATCTCATTCTCAAAGAGAATCCTAAAAACTATTTGAATAGAGAGCAAAAAGGAAAGTTTAAACCCAACTGGCTGGGGCCTTATGTTATTATTGCAACTTTTGGGACTGGAGCTTATTAGTTAGCTACACCTAAGGGATATTTTCTTCATGATCCCATTAATACTCTATAATTGAAGTGGTTGTACACTTGACATCTGGCTGACAGAGCCCGTGTAGTGAATAGTTCTCAGAAAATACCAAAAAAATCAAAAAATTGATCCTGAAAAAATCCAAAAACAGTGGAAAAAGTCCTGAAAAAAGGCATCCTTGGTGAAAACCTAGCAAAAAGGTGCCTTGGTACTAACAAAAAAAGAAAAAAGAAAAAGAGAAAAGTGCATTGGCGAAAACCTGGTAAATAGGCATCTTGGTAGCAAAAATAAAAAGCTTTGCCGAGTAAAGAAAACCTGGCAAATAGGCATCACTTGTACTCTATGCTCTATCTATTAATGCACTACTATTACTAATCCTTTGTGATCGCACCTATGCTTTTGGTTGACTCTAATTCCTTACAAATGTCATATCTGTGCCTGGGATTTGTCTACATTTGTGTCCTAGGAATAGTCATTCTACACTGGGGGCATCTTTTCTAGCATGTTTGGTTTGCATCTGCTAGGTTGTCCTAGGTTCCTATCTAGGGTGGTTTGCCTCTCAAAATAGTATTTCTCAATACTTGCATCAAAATGTCACTATCACAAACAAGAGTGTTTCTTCAACACCACCTACCTATAACATACATCATATTAGTGTTTCTCAACACTTTAATCACACTAGTGTTTCTCAACACTTTAATTAACCAGTGTTGCTAAATACTACATTGGATTGCAATTTCTGACAAAGTTAATCTCATACATTCAGACATAAAAACATATTGCGTAATTCCAAGTTCTGATTGATGATACTCTACTGTGCTTGAAAAATAAATCAACAGTATTTCTCAATACTACTTAAACCACATAGATTGATCTTGGTTTCATTATGAATCTTTCATGTTCCCATGATATTTCAAACTAGGGGCATGTAAGCAGCTATGAATTTTCTTTGATTGATTATCAATTGGTGATTGTTATGTCTTTCGAGTTACTCTGTGATGTCTATTTAAAGACAAAGAGTCACAAGGAAAGGGGGCATATATTTTCTTGGGTTTTCTGTGTATGGCGATTGTTTCAATGATCCTATAAATTTCACCTAACTTGGATGTTTATGGTAAGAGCTGCCAACATGAGTGGATAGCCGCATATATCTCGATCTTAGTTATGTGTAAACTATGGTGAGGTTGAACCTATTTCCTTGTTTGTTTCTAAATAAGATTCTAAGTAAGGTGTATGACACATTATGTACCCAAGGATATGAATATTGAAGGTCATTGCAGGTCACATATCTTATATTACACATGAACAGAAGATGATTCTTAAAAACAAAAGGAGATAATTGACTTGTCATCTTGGTCTCTATGCCTTGATGCTTAGGTTTATTTCTGACATTGCATCAAATTCACATAGTATTCATATTTTCATGATACCTTGTGACTATTAGTGACAGTTATACTATCTGATGATGTCCATTATAAAAATGGCAAATGATGATAAAAATGCTACAATGTATACAAATTAGCGACAGTCGTAAGAGTCTACATGTAGATGCATTTAGAGATTGCATGATTCATTTTTAAAAGAACAACATAAGGACTTGAGCTCAAAATGATTTCTTGGTTCATCCAAAATCCAAGTTAACTACATAATCTATATTACTAATACCGAATGTCATTGCATATCCATGGCATACATTTTACATTCATAAATGAGAGAGAAAAATACAAAAAAAAAAATCATTCAAGCATTGCATTTATTTTTACATCCTAAGTGCATCCATACATATATTTGCATAAATAAAATCTCAAAAACATGCATTTGCATATTCATCTAGAATCATTCAAACACATTTACATATTAGTAATAAATCAAAGAGCATAAATGATGTCATCACATGAATCTATTTTAACTCATCAAAAAACCAAGTACATAATCACATGTGCATCAATCTAAACATCTATCAAGAAAAAGAGTATTTAAGAGCTCCGAAACTCCTCCCAGACTATCAAAATTTAATTTTGTTCTTCTCTGATATATCAAGAATGAAATCAAATGTGCAAACAATGTTTTCAACAACAAACTACAGATTTTATGACAGCTTCACAAAAATGCAGAATTGCTATACATGTTCTGAAATTGATTGGCAGGCTTTACGCAATCAATTTTTTGGGTTCTCTATCATCAAATTGCACATTATTCATCAAAATATTCATCACACATCATTTTATCAGACTCAAAACTCACATTTTCAATGTAGTTAACTTGGAAAAATTATGTTTTCTCTTAACACACCTCTGCTTCTTAATTTATTCTAATTGATTCTTTTTCATTCCAATCAATCAGTTCAAGTGATATATCATTCTACAGAGAGATTTTATTCTTTTTCATTTGATTTGGTTCCCGAGGGGCCATGATCACACTTAAATAAATCAAATTCTTGCTCAAAAAGGCATTAAAATAACTTCATCATCAAAAGACTAGGGGCATGCCAGTTTCCTTCGATGAAGTCGGGACTGTTGGATAGAAGGCTTCAGTTTTGACAAGCTGGATATCTATGTCTACATATTCTAAGATCTCTATTAAGCTCTTGGAATATTTATACTAAATTTTTTACGATCAAGTTCGGAGTCAATATTATCAATTCTCATTCGATCAAGTTCATAATTGATACCTCAGAGCTCCTAGCATCTTTGTATCGACCTTCGTTTGATCAAGTTTGGCATCAGTATTATCGATTCTCATTCGGTCAAGTTTAGAATTGCTATCTTCAAGATCTGTGTTGACCTTTGTTCAATCAAGTTCAAATTCAATACTATTAGTCTTAGTTCAATCAAGTGCAAGACTGATCTCATCAAACATTTTATCCAATCAAGTGTGGAATTCTCAAACTTTCTGAAGTCAACATCAATTATTCTTTGAATCAATGCGTTGCTTGCACATCAATTCAAAGAGGGGAAAATGTAACTACCCTAATTTGGTCTTCTCTAACTAGATACCCTATTTGTCCTAAGTGTGATCATACCCCTAATTATGTCGAGATAATTCTTCAATTAATTGGCATAATTCATTTAAATCAAATTTAATCTCATAAGTGATCTTATCACTAATTTACATTAATTTCTTTATCCAATTAAATCAAAACAAACAAATACATGGCTAAGGTAATTAATTATAAGGAATTAAATAAAATCCTAATTACAACTCCTCACTTGCAAAAGGAGAAGTCAATTCCCTAGCTAATGAGAGTTAAATCACTTGGATCACCTCACATCGATCACCAAAGATTCAATCTCCACCTCTCTTCACAATTCAATCCTAACCTCTCATTCATCAAATTCTTCTATAAAAGGAATGAATTTTGCGCTCAATGGGCCCCTAATTTTAGAATTTGATTTGCAAAATTATGTTGTCCTAATTTCTTAATGCATTTTAGCTCAAACATTTAGAATTGTTATAATCTTTCAATTGGAGCTCTAAAATGAACTTTGATTGAGCATTTAGCTTGCATTTTAGTTAAATCTTCCATTCTAAGAATGATGTTGTCACTGATTTATGCATAATCTAATGGAAATTATAGCATATTTCATACTCTTCTTAGATAGGGAGAAATATGTCAATTTTGGTGATTGACATGTTTTCTAACTCTAATATTTCATGTTATTTCACTAATGCAATGACATTGAATTGTTGTGTTGTAGTTAGAATATCCAAAAAATACACACATAGTGGTAACCATGATGTTCTCGGTATAGATGGTTTTATTAAAGTGGTGTCGGTATCCACTATGAAACATATGTCATCCTTGTACTGTTCCACCAGTTGTGTTGGGATCCTCATTCTCTTCTGCATTCTGTCTTTGAAGGTAGTGAAGTATACATCCATGACTGATGTGAAATTATCCCCTAGTGACTTAATATATTCACTAATTTGTACAGTTATTGGTCAGGTTGTGTCCCAATTAACATTACTGACAGATGGGAAGAAATTTTGAAAGTAGAAAATGTGCACATGAAGAGTGAACCAAAATTACATGAATTAGATCTAGCTGACATAATTTTCCTCATGTTCTCCTCCAGTTTCTTCTATAGCAGCTCGGATAAGTCCAGTTGTAGTCCCTTCTTCACAATCTTATAAGTAGTGTCAACTGCTTCACTTTCTATGTTGTTCAATCGGCTAGCTTGGAATACCTTGTATCCAAATACACATTCACCAAACTTCATCTCTAGGTCTTTGATTGAATTAACTTTTAAACCTCTATTGTCCCATACTGCACCTGTTAAGTTTTTAATCTTAGGGTGAGAAGGATGTTTTAGGGCTTTAGCCTTGTCGGTTACTGGATAACCAGTTACTGCATGACTCACATCCTTAGTGATTGGGTTTGGTTCATCCAACTACATTTTTATGTCATGTACTTAGCTAAGTATTATCTGAATCCACTCGATCTTGAACTCTTTCAGGAACATTAGGGCATTTGTTAACCCTTTCATATAAATGTGTTTTTTTTCATCTTTAAGGTTTCTATCTATGCAAAGCTTCTTTTAAGCTTCTTCAACCTCAAGATCTCTGATTGCTGCAATCTTGTAGTGGATATATGCTTAGACATCTTCAACTAGAAAAACCCTAGGAGGTATACTCAAGAATGCTCCTTGGTTGTTAGGTTGTGAAGAAACCTCAGGGAAAAATTTATACTTGGGCTCTTCACAGGTAGAGTTCTTGATCAGGTTGACCTTCTTGTCCTTTGCATTCTTGATCTTGGTGACTCACAATGTAGTTTCCATTGTTTTTGAAATTAGGGCTTTCTCCATAATTAATTATGAGCTCAACAAGTCTTGGTGCTTACGTGATCTTCATTGTAGATGTTGAAATATGTTTGGAATCACCTTTGAATACATTGTTAATCCATTTGCAAAATTGTCACTTTTGGTTGCTCCTCTTTGCTCTATTGTTTTCTCATTTTCACTTTGTGAGTGAATGAGCTCTTCAATGCCCTATTTATAGAAAATAACCTAAGTTGTGCATTAAATTCTTTAGTTACCACTCAGTAATATTGATGCTCGTACATCATACCAACTTCATCCTTGTTGATTATACAATGCTCAAGATAAGTTACAACTTAGTTGCACTTTTGGCATGTTCACCAATGATGATCGGTATGTAGCAAAGACTTCATTGTCTTTTACATGATTACAGATGATGCTCGGTTTACATTAACAACTTGGCTTTTATATGTATACTCATGATTCTTGGTATGTATTGACCGATGATATTGGATTCATAAAATCATAACAAGTAATACCATAGTGCATATCCATTCATGCTAGTTTGGCATATTATCTTTGAATATTGGAACTGATGTAAAATATAGCTTTGTAGAGTACAGTTCCATACTTGTTTTCTTAGGTGGGGGTGGTGGTATTACCTAATCCATTGGATGAGGTGTCACCAACTATGGTGATTGGTCCAAAATCATCTTTTCTTGAAGCTTTCCACCACATTTGATTTCTCATTCTCTTGATATCTTTAATAGTGTTCCCATTAGAAAAAGTGCTTGACTCTTTCACTCGGTCTCTATAGTCCTTTCTTAGGTGACCGACCTTATGACAGTGTAAGCATGTCAATCCAGAGTTAGTCCAGTTCCTAGACCTTCGTATCCATTTCCTCATGCATTTTGCAGCTATGTGTCCATATCTACCACATGTTGGGAAATTTTCCTATGTGTTGTAATCCCAAACATATGAGTTACCAACTCTTCTTGGTTGATAATCATTTTCTTGTTCTTTTGGCTTCCATGATTGTTTTATTTTTCCTGCATTCATGAGATGTGTGTCCATGCATTTTTCAAGTAGAAAATTATTTTCCCATGTAGGATTCCTTCTTTGGTTGATTCACCTTAGATCTAGATTCATGTGCTTTGTGTCCATACTTGTTACAGTTATAACAATTACCTATAAATGTAGATGTGGATTTAGGAATACCTTTAGCTTTTCTCTTGCAAACATTTGAAGTGTGGCCTAGTTTTCCACAGTGATTTCATGACTACTTCTTTGCTCTTGGATTTGTGTAGATATTTTTCTGAACCTTGGTATGTATTGACTGATGAGATTGGATTCACAAAATCATAACAAGTAATACCATAGTGCATATCCATTCATGCTAGTTTGGCATATTATCTATGAATATTGGAACTGATGTAAAATATAGCTTTGTAGAGTGCAATTCCATACTTACTTGTTTGCTTAGGTAGGGGTGGTGGAATCACCTAATCCATTGGATGAGGTGTCACCAACTATGGTTCTTTGTCTAGCATCATCTTTTCTTGAATCTTTCCTCCACATTTTATTTCTCATTCTCCTGATATCTTCAATAGTGTTCCCATTAGCAAAAGTGCTTGACTCTTTCACTCGGTCTCTACATTCCTTGCTTAGGTGACCAACCTTATGATAGTGTAAGCATGTCATTCCAGAGTTAGTCCAGTTCCTAGACCTTTGTATCCATTTCATCATGCAGTTTGCAGCTATGTGTCCATATCTACCACATTTTGTGCAATTTTCCCATGTGTTGTAATCCCAAATATATGAGTTACCGACTCTTCTTGGTTGATAATCATTTTCTTGTTCTTTTGGATTCCATGCTTGCTTTTTCTTTTTCCTGCATTCATGAGATGTGTGTCCATGCATTTTTCAAGTAGAATAATATTTTCCATGTAGGATTCCTTCTTTGGTTGGTTCACCTTAGATCTGCACTCATGTGCTTTGTGTCCATGCTTGTTACAATTATAACAATTACCTATGAATATAGATGTGGATTTAGGAATACCTTTAGCTTTTCTCCTAAAAAAATTTGAAGTGTGGCCTGCTTTTCCACAATGATTGCATGATTGATTCTTTTCTCTTGGATTTGTGTAGACATTTTTTTGATAATCTCAATTTGATTGTTCTCCATGCTTGGTATACCCTAGACCAGTATTGTTGTTGAGTATGCTTTGTCCATTCAGAAAATCATCCATTCTTTTTGTACTTTCTTTACCTTTCTTGATCATATCATTATGTTGTTGTTGAATGCTTTCTTCATGCTTTAGTTTCTCATTTTCTTCTCTTAGTTCACCAATAGCTTCCAATTTCCCATTGATTTCTATGTTCACTCAGTTGGCCTCATGACTCATAAGAACTATTTGACTGGTGATCTCATGATGATGTTTAGTAAGTCTCTTTATTTTAGTTTCTGTTTCTTGTAACTTCTCAGTGATCTTCCTCTTGTCATCAATAACTAATATTCTTTCTTGTTCAACTTGTCTAGCATTATTGATAACAACAATCATCCTTACCATCTATGTCTCTTGACCAATTTGCAGTACCTTTACTTGTTCAGCTAGATGTTGATTGGTTTCATTAAGACTTGTAATGCTTCCTTCAGATGTGTTTGATGTATTGCTAGACGTAGATCCTGATGACTCAAAAAAATCATGTATCTCTTCTTCATGGTAGTTTTTTTCATTGAATCAAGATGCCATCACTTTTCTTTCATCCAGTAGCTCTCTCATCTTGATTCTTTCTTCTTTGTATTTCTCATAGAAGATTTGTATCTGCAACTTTTGATTCTCAATATTCTTATCAAGCTTATACCTTTCCATTCTATGATATTTTCTCTCAAGTGATTTAAACTTTTCCAAGTAAGAGATCTAGCTCTGATACCATTTTTTGGAATAATGGAATGGTGTGTGCTGAGAGAGGAGGGGTGAATCACTACCCTTAAATTTTTTTTATCAATTAACCCTTAGTAATCTTTCCTTGCATTACCGACCATATTTATTTTATACCTTATGCATGTAATATCAAATCATAAACTTAATTGCATGTAAACATTCATAGAAACATTCATGAAAAGTAGTTACACATGACACAAGAATTGGTAACACAGAAAACCCCTATTAGAAAGTAAAAACTGTGGTGGGGATGAAACCCACAAAGCTTCTCTATCTGCATAATGGAAGGTATCAGTTAAGGATACAAGTGTAATCACTTCTAATGATCTTACCCTGTAAAGAGTAACATTTTAGACTAGTTAGGTCTACTCGGTTAAGATATTTTGACAACACTGTTAAGTGTGCACTTGGTTAAGAGATTTATAATAAGACTGTTAAGTCCACCTTCTTAAAGGATTTCTTCTATTTTCTACAATTGTTAGAGAGTAGTCAAAAATACTTGTTGACCTGATAGTATGAAATCCTGAATTGCTAATTATAGATCCTTTAAGTTCACAATGTAGATAAATCACCTATAGTGATTGATTAATACCTTTGTTCTTCTCGGTAGCCTTGAATCTTGTTCTTCATAACTAAATTCTCCCTTTTGTGTCCTTCTACATGAAAATATCTATCCGATCCATAAATGTATGATGCAGCTAAAATCATCTTATTCTAATTGATTACTACATCTATTTATACAATGTATTGACCTAATTAGGTTTCAAGCTTTACGATAAAAACTCTATGATCTAAGGTTTATGAATTGACCTTGATCTCCTAGTTTTCATGTTTAAATTAGTTAGAATGATTAAAACAATTACATATGCTTTACTTGTTCCTTAAGAAATGGTTTTACAACTAAGCATAAAGCTATTTATAAAATTGAAGTGTAACTCAGATCCACTTTTCTTGGAAATAAAACTGTCTCTCGGTAGATTGGTGCTCGGTATGCTATGTAGTATATACTTGGTGATGTCTCTAAACTATCATTTGGTTTATTCTATAAATTATGTTCTCATTTTACTCCATAAACTATCTGTCGGTGATAGTCTAATTTCGGTGTTCACTATGCTTGTCTGTTTTGGTGACCTCTTCACTTAAATGTTTCAGTGACCATTGCACTTAATTGTTTTTTGTCACACAGTGATCATGTTACTGACAGTATAAAAACTATTTCCTTGCATACTAATGACAAATATGATTCTTTAGGATTATCAGGTAAAGTTCCCTATAGGGCTAGACATAAATCCCTTGACTAAGTGACTTCCAATAGGGTCTTTCTCCTAACTGGGCATATTGTAAGCTTTTAACTAGGCTAAGCTCTTAACTAGGCATACTTAAAAAGAGTTTAGATTTTATTTGGTGCCATCCCCACATGTGGTTTTTCCTAGTTGGGGTTCCACGAAAATTTTTTTGGTGTTATTGTGTTGCATGGTTATGTTAGTAATAATGGAGAGGGGGGGGGGGGGGGGAATTAGTGGCCTCAAANGGGGGGTGAATTAGTGGCCTCAAAAATATTCCAATAATCAACCCAAAATTTTAGTACCACAATATTAATCCTCTAGTCATCTTCAGTCCTATAAGATGAATGCCTTCAAATACTTTTATCAAGTTACTACTCCTTGGAATTCTTTGTTAAACCGTCTATTGTGTGTTTACTGAATATCAGTCTGTTAATTTACCAAAAGATAGTAAATTATCTAGAGTATACCGATCAATCCAGTTAAGCTATGTGTAATGCAAAACACTAAAGTAATGAATCATAAACACATTGACACATGGATTTTTAATGTGGAAACCCTGTAAAGGGAAAAACCACTTGGGACTGGTCACCCAAAATTTTCACTCTTCTAAAGTGAGCTCGGTGAAGAGACAACCTTGTTAAAGGTTACAAACACACTGTTAGGTTTTACCTTGTTAGAGGATTTAAAAGTTTAGTCTGTCACCTGATATCGGGCATCTCTATGCTACCTTCCTTGATCAAAAACTCACTTGGCCTGTCAATACGTATCTGGAATCCCATGCTATCTTCATGAATAATATTTTTGATACTCCTTTGGATGTATCTCAATATAGAAAGGATCTTTAAATCTCGCTCAGTTAAGAGACTTTCTGAATCAATGGTTAAACTGAAATAGTATGATATGTTCACATATACAACTTATACTTGTAGATTTTTAGATCTATTGTAATCTCATAAAACTATTATGATCAATATATCTCTTTTTACACCTTTTCTCCACTTTGATTCTACTCGGTGATGTTGTGCTCTGTTGCTTGATGTCCACAAAAAAATTTGGCTCTTTCCTCAGCTTGATTAATTAGGACTGTATGAAGTTTCTCTTCATTAGTTTCTCTTCAGCATCCTCTTTTCATTCATTCACCCACCACACTTCATAATGAATTGAGTTGTCTCTTTATAGACATGATATCATAGTTGTTAGGTTCTTGATTTTATTGATCTTGGCGTGATCCACAATTCTTGCCAATTAGATTTATAGAAAAACTTATATTTTATCTCGTAGAGATCTTCTTGCCAACTAAACAAAACAACTTTAAATCCATTACTTATCTCTGGCTTTATCTTGTCAATGAAAAAAAAGATAACTACCAGTTAAGTCCATATTTAGCTCTGCTAGCTAGACATTTTGTCATTTCTGAACTCAAGTTAATTTCAGTGTTTAACTCTTTGATAGCTTCGGTCAACACTCCAGTTCCCCTTGGGCTTCTCCATCAGTTTACACTATGTTTCTGGTCATTAGTTATGCTTGTGATTCTGCTCATCAGTAATACTCATTGGTGTTCTTGCTCGGGCATCACTGTGACTTGACTTTTGGTGATCTCTGTCTGTCGATTTCCACTAATTGTCGATGTTTGAAGTCACATTGTGAATACTTGTCTTTTATGCATTATTGAAAGCATAATATTTATCTCTCTAATTCTCTGAAGTCTTTAACACTTAGATTATAACTGATTAGATTATATCAAGTTGACATCAATGACAATGCAATCCATTAACTTATTTAATGTCTTATATTATCTCTCTATATTTTTGTGATCAACTTAAAATCTTGAAACAGTCAATCAGCTACATGTCATCAATCTCTCCCTTTGGCATTAATGGAAACATACTACATTATCATACTATACCATCACTAATACAATATGAAATATATAGTTTCATCAAGCTTTTCTAATGTAACTATTACAAATGTCTAGTTTTCAGTAAGCTCAAAAATAGATTAGATTTGTTTCATGCAAAATGGTTGACTTCAATATTCAATCCCTTCTCTAGATAGATGTATCATCTGATATCTTTGTTCTGATTGTGTTCTGCCTTGACTGTTCCTCTTCTTGATAATCTCTTTTTCCTTTGAAAACAATCTTTCTCTTTGTCTGAACTCTCTCCCTTTTTTACTTCTCTCCCTTAGATGGATATTTCATATGTAATCAATTTCTCCCTTATGATGATGAGATAATCTCTCCCTTTATCATACCTCTCACTAATGATAATGAAAAGCTCTCCCTGATAGTGGGATAATGATAATGAGATAGTCTCTCCCTTTGACAAAAATGCCCAAAAAAAATCATCAATATCATGTTCTAGCCCTTTACATAATATATTCCTTGAATTTCCCTATCCACCAATAGTACAATGTCTCTAGTTTTTGGTGTAGATTTGTACCTTTCTATGTACAGATGTATCTGTTGCTGTCCATCACACTGTTTGCATCAACATGACTATTCTTTAGATTTGGTATAGGCTGATGCAACCTCTTAGTCAGCTTACTGACTGGTAGACAAGGGTTGGACCCCTAATCTCTGTCTCAGGTATTCAAATGTATCCTTCGGTAATGACTTGGTGAATATATCAGCTAACTGTTCCTTTGATTGAACATATTCCAGTGTCACTTCCTTTTCTTTCACTTGTTCTCTTAGATAGTGATACTTGATAGCAATATGTTTAGTCTTATCATGCATGACTGGATTTTTAGAAATGTTAATTGCACTTGTATTATCATAGTAGATAATTACTGGTTCAAGAATCTTCATATTCATACCTTCCAACAATTGTTTGATCCATGCAATATTGAAGCAATTTGTAGCAATAACCACATACTTTTCTTATGCAATAGACTAAGAGATGCATCCTTACTTCTTGTTGATCCATGTGACAAGTCTTTCACCCATGAAGAATTCTCCTCCAGTTGTGATCTTTTGGTCATCAATGTTTCTAGCCCAATCAGCATTTGTATATACTTGTAGCTCAAATTTTCCTTCTCTTTTGTACCATAATCCATAGTCCTCGGTGTTCTTCAAATATCTCAGAATTCTCTTGACAATATTCATATGTGATTCTTTGGGATTAGCAGAGAATCTTGCAACTATTCCAACTGCATGTGCTATATCTGGTCTGGTATGAACAACATACATCAGTTTTCCAATCAATGATCTATATAAGGTCTGATTTACCTCATTGGATTTGTCTTCTTTTTTCACCTTACATCCGGTAGCCATAGATGTTCCAACTAGTTTGGAATCTTCCATCTTGAATATCTTTAGCACTTCCTTGATGTATTTGGACTGAGTGATATATTCCCTGTATCTTGTTGAAGAATCCATAGAATGAGAAAGAATTTTATCTCTCCAAACATAGACATTTCAAATTCCTTGCTCATTTCATTAGCAAAGGATTTGCATAACAATTCATTTCCCCCAAAAATGATATCATCAACAAAAATTTCAGCAAACACAATATTACCATCGGTATCTTATTTTAAGTACAGATTGTTATTTTAACTTGTTCTAACAAATTTTATGTTAATGAGATATGAGTGAAGTCTCTCATACCAGGCTCTAGGTTCTTGTTTAAATCCATACAAGGCTTTATGTAGTCTACATACCATGTCTCTCTTGTCTGGATCAACAAACCTTTCTAGTTGTTCAATGTATACCTCTTCTTCCAGTATTCCATTTACAAATGTAGATTTGACATCCATCTGTTATACCTTGAATCCTTTAAATGCAGCATAAGAAAGTAGTATTCTAACTCCTTCTAGTCTGGAAATAGGTGTAAAGGTTTCTCCATAATCAATACCTTCTTATGTGCATATTCCTTGCATACTAACCTTGCTTTGTTTCTAGTGACTTCTCCATTCTCATTCAGCTTGTTTTTGAATATCCATTTGGTATCGATGAAATTATTGTCATCTAGTCTCAGTACTAGTGTCCATGTATTTTTCTTCTTAATCTGTTCTATTTCTTCATTCATAACACTAACCCATTATTCATTCTCAAGTACATTGTTAACAGATTTAGGCTCAAAATCACAAAGTAAACATCTGGTGTTTAGTGACTTACTTCTTATTCTTGTTCTAGCCTTCTTGTCTCCTATGATTTGATTCTATGGATGATGTGTTTTGAAATACTTGGAAAGTTTCAGTTCAGCTCTGTGTTCATCATTCTGATCATCTTCTTGACCTTCATTCTCATCTCCATTGTTCGGAACATCATCTTGAGGATTTTTTGGATTTTTGTTAATTGTAGCCTGATGCTCAGGAGAGAGACATTGTTGCTTGGGTAGAGTTTTAGGTTATGTATAAACAAACCTATTGTAATTCCCTGGTTCCTTTTTTCTTTCCTTATCATTCTTTTCTAAAAATTCATCTATTTTCACATTTGCACTTTCAATGATTTTGTTAGATGACTTGTTAAGACATTTATAAGCCTTGCTTTTGGTTGAATACCCTACAAATATACCTTCATCACTTTTGCAGTCAAGTTTTCCATTTCTATCATCCTTCAAAATATAACATTGACTACTAAAGATTCTGAAGTAGCTTACATTGGGTGTATGACCATACCAAAGCTCATATGGTGTCTTCTTTGTGTCCTTCTTCAATTGTACTATGTTTAGTGTGTAGAAATCAGTACTCATAGCTTCCCTCCAGAAAGTTTGAGTGATTCATTTCTCAATCATCAATGTTCTTGCACAGTCAACAATTGATCTGTTTCTCCTTTTAGCAATTCCATTTTGTTGTGGTGTTCTCAATGTAGAAACCTGTCTTTTAATTCCATGCTCATTGCAATAGTCAGTGAATTCTTCTGAAGTAAATTCTCCTCCTCTATCTGACCTTAAGCATTTCAATTTCTTTTCACTTTTTTTTCTACCATAGCCTTATACCATTTAAACATCTTAAATGCTTCTAATTTATATTTTAAGAACATGACTGTCATCATTCTAGAATAATCATCAACAAAGAGAATAAAATACCTATCTCCATAGTAGCTCTTTGTCCTCATGGGTACATATAGATCTGTATGGACTAATTCTAGAATTGCATTAGATGTATGGGTTTTACTTTTGAAACTAGACTTTTTCATCTTACCTTTTTGACAATTCTTGCACATGATATGCTCAGGCTTAGTCATGCTTGGTAAGTCTTTGACATTCCTTTTGTTTCTTATCTTTATCATGTTGTCAAGCTTCACATGACATAATCTTTTGTGCCACAACCATATGTCTTCATTTCTAGCCATTAACCAAGTAGTGTTAGTGTCATCAAGATAGAAAAGGTTACCTTTTGTCTTCTCACTGGTACCAATCAACCTTCCTAATTCATTGAAGATCTTTGCCTTCTTATTTTGAATTGCTACTCTGTGACCTGAATTGTTCAGCTGTGAAACACTTAACAAATTATAATTCAGTCCTTTTACCCAGTAGGCATTTTCACATTTTATCAGGTTATTCAACATTATGGTTCCTTTAACTTCAACTGGACAAGGTGTATCATTTCCCATTCTCACTGAACCACCATTATAGTATTCAAAAGTATCAAAATTTTGTTTATCATCAGTCATATGGTGAGTGCAGCCACTATCTATAATCCAAACATCATTTTTACTAACTTTTGATATGAGTACAATTTCCACATACCTTTCTTCATCTTCATCTGAATCATCCTTCATGGCTACAAATACCATCTCAATGTCTTCTTTTGATTCAGTGTCAATTTCATCATCTCTGTTCTCAGCTAGGTATCTTCCCTTTTTTCTTGTAGTCTCGGGTATCTATTTTTTCAGATTGTCAGTTGCTTCGGTAATCTCTATTATCACCTTTGTCAAAATTATTCTCATATGATCTATCATTTCCTCTGTAATATTTTCTTCTGTTTGGACATCTTGTAGAAAAGTGTTCAACCTCTTTACAATTGAAACATACAAGTGGTAATTTACCTTTGTATCTACATTTTCCTCTCTGCAATGTTTTGGCCATTAGTGCTTCAATCTCATCAAGTCCTTGATCCTCATTATCATTGTCACTATCATTTCTAATAGCATGTCTATGAATTGAGTTACTTATCTTTAAAGAATATTTTAATGTAGATTCTATGGATGGTAAGACACTATTGTCAAAGTTATTCATCTCAAATGAAATTAGTCTACCAATAAGACTATCTAGAGTAACTGTATTGTTTGCAACTACTCTAATTTCTTGAATAGTAGAAACTCTAATAGCATATATAGGAAGTAAGGTTCTTAAGATTTTACTTACCACTGTCTCCTCTTCAAGTACACCTCCAACTCCTCAGATAGCATTTACTACCTCTTTGATTCTATAGCTATACTGAGTGATATTTTCTCCTTCTTTCATCCTTAGGTCATCAAACCTCCCTCTTAGGCTTTCTACCTTTTCTCTTAGTACATTTTCATCTCCTCCATGTACAAGCTTCAACTTATCACACATTTTCATTGTAGAGGTGCAGGTTTTGACATCTTCAAAATTAGCATCGAAGAGTGATGATGCAAGTTCTATCATCATGCAGTTATGCTCATGCTTTACTCTTAATTTATCAAGAGTGTGAGGTCTTGTAGGAAACACATATTCAATATCTAAGTATTGAATAATATCATTGCTAATACCTTATAGTTGGATTCTTATTCTTCTTTTCCATAATGCAAATTTGTCTTTATTCAACTTGGGAACATCTTGTCTATTCATCTTGTGATCTTTTGCTTGAGCTGTTAAACTCCCTTTCTAAGCACACAAGCTCTGATACCATTTGTTGGTAATAACTGAGAGGTGGGGGAGGTGAATCATTGGGCTAAAAAATATTCCAATAATCAACCCAAAAACTTAGTACCACAATATTAAGCCTCTAGTTATCTTTAGTCCTATAAGATGAATGCCTTCAAATACTTTTATCAAATTACTACTGCTCGAAATGCTTTGTTAAACCTTCTACTATATGTTTACCGAATAGCAGTCTGTTAATTTACTGAAAGACAGTAAATTATCTAGAGTATACCGATCAATCTAGTTAAGCTATGTGTAATGCAAAACACTAAAGTAATGACTCATAAACACTTTGACACATGGATTTTTAACGTGGAAACTCTGTTAAGGGAAAAACCACTTGGGACCGGTAACCCAAACTTTTAACTTTTCTGAAGTGATCTCGGTGAAGATCTAACCCTGTTAAAGGTTACAAACACACTGTTAGGTGTGACCTTGTTAGAGGATTTAAAATTTTATTATGTCACTTGATATCGGGCATCTCTACGCTACCTTCCTTGATCAAAAACTCAATTGGCTTGTCAATAGGTATCTATCATCTCATGCTATCTTCATGAACAAACATTTTGATACTCCTTTGGATGCATCTTAATATAGAAAGGATCTTTAAATCCCGCTCAGTTAAAAGACTTTTTGAATCAATGGTTAAACTGATACAGTATGATCTATTCACATATACAACTTATACTTGCAAATTTTAAGATCTATTATAATATCATAAAACTATTCTAATCAATATATCTCTTTTTATACCTTTTCTCCACTTTGATTCTTCTCGATGAAGTTGTTCTCTATATCTCGGTGTCCACAGAAAAATTTATCTCTTTCCTCAGCTTGATTGATTAAGACTGTATGAAGTTTCTCTTCATTAGTTTCTCTTCAACATCCTCTTTTCATTGATTCACCCACCACACTTCATGATGAATTGAGTTGTCTCTTTATAGACATGATATCACCATTTTTCAGTTCTTGGTTTTCTTGATCTTAGCGTGATCCACAATTCTCTCCAATTATATTTAAATAAAAAATCTTATTTTATCTCACAAAGATATTCTTTCCAAATGGACAAAACAACTTTAAATCCATTACTTATCTCTGGCTTTATCTTGTTGATGAAAATAAAGATAACTACTTGTTAAGTCCATATTTAGCTCTGCCAGCTAGATATTTTTTCATTTCTAAACTCAAGTTAATTTTGGTGTTTAACTCTTTGATAGCTTTGGTCAACACTCTAGTTCCCTTTGGGCTTCTCCGTCGGTTTACACTATGTTTCTAGCCATCGGTTATGCTTGTGATTCTCCTCATCAGTGTTCTTTCTCGGGCATCAATGTGACTTAACTTTTGGTGATCTCTGTCTGTCAGTTTTCATTGACCATCAATGTTTGAAGTCACATTGTGAATACTTGTCTTTTATGCATTACTGAAATCATAATATTTATCTCTCTGATTCTCTGAATTCTTTGACACTTAGATTTAACCGATTAGATTATATCAAGTTGACATCAATGACAATACAATCCATTAACTGATTTAATGTCTTGCATTATCTCTCTGTATTTTGGTGATCAACTTAACATATTCAAAATTCAATTAGTTACATGTCATCAGGTTATGGATGTTTATTCTTATTACTTAGTTTTTCATGCAATGAATATTTATTTATACAATTATTTGAATGGTTGATGAAAATTTGGAAATGTTAGATTACTAATTCACCCTCCCCCCTCTTACTAATATATGATCTCATAATACTAAAAATTGGTATCAGAACATTGGTCATATTTGTGTAAATCCTAGCAACTTGAAGAAAATATCCAATGATGAGGAAGGAACCTCCCAAGCTCTCTACAGACAATTATCTGGTATGGTGTGACATAATGAATCTATATCTAAAAGATATGGGATCTCAATAATGGATGCATGTCACAAAAAAGTATATCACCCATCCTGGAATTCTCACTACAGATGAACTAAAGGAACAATACGAGAATACTCAAGCACATGAAGCCATTGTATGTACCCAATCTGATATCAAATATGTTGATGTTTTTTGATTATAAACTATCTATGATGTATGGGAAAAGATGAAACTTATCTATGGTGGAGATATTCATGTGAAGAAAGATAAAGAAGATAGTCTTAGAGGAAAATATGATGACCTTAAAAATGGTAGAAGGAGAGAATATTTCTTTAAGAATAAAATAAGTGGTTAGTTCTATTAGAGGTGCTGGTGGAACAATTAAGGAAGATATTATGGTAATTAAAATGTTAATAACTTTATTGCCTAGTTATGCCATTAGACTGTCTACTATAAATGAGCTGAGAACATTTGACAATGTTACTATAGATTGACTGATCGGTAAGCTTACTGCATTTGAGTTAAACAATTTTGATAATAGTATTCCAAGAGTTGAAGCAAATTTCAAAGAATTAGTGTTTAATGTACCTATGAGGAAAGGTAGGTACAAAATTCATGATTTTGATTACTTGTCAAGTTATGTCAGGGAACTTGAAGTTACTGGTACAAAGGTAAACTTCCACTAAAATTTTTATCATGTAATAAGATTGGACATATTTATACTAGATATCCTAATAGTGAACAAAATGATAAGTTCATAAGGTTTAAGGGAAAAGAGAAGAAACAATTCTTTGTTGTAGTGGATGAAGGTGTTACCAATGAAGAATTAGGAGATAATGAGGAAAAAGATTTTTTGTTTGTCACAGTCAAAGAAGATCAATCTAAAGGAGAAAAGGCTTTTGTTTCCCACTTAAAAAAAATGATGAATGTATTATAGACAACGGGTGTTCACATCACATAATTGGTGATAAGAGTAAGTTCATTAATTTTGATGGGTGTAATGGTGGTGTGGTAAGGTTTGGTAATAGTACACCTTGTTTGGTTAAAGGTAAAGGTAATATTTCTTTGAATGGTAAGAGTAACACAAATTATGTTTATTATGTGCATGGTCTAACACATAATTTTTTAAGTGTGGGTCAAATAAATGATAAAGGTTATAGAATTAAATTCAAAGGAGGTGTATGCAAAATAATTGGAAGATCTAGTGATGATATTTCTACTAGTAGGCATACTAAAGGTAATTTATTCCATCTGAATACTACTATGAACAATTGTTTGGTTGCAAAGGTTGAAGATAGTTGGCTATGGAAAAGAAGGTTTTGTCATGTAAAATTTGATAGTTTGACCAAAGTAAGACTAATTATTTTAGAGGATTTCCCAAATTAGTCAAACCAAACAACATGATGTGCAAAGAATGTCAATTGGGTAAGTTATCTAGTTCTAATTTCAAGATAAAGTCTTTTTCATCTAAAAGGATACTTGATTTGGTGCATACTGATGTTTGTGAACCTATGAGACAATAAAGTTATCTAGGTGAAATATATTTCATACTATTTACTAATGACTATTCTAGAATGATGAGGGTGACTTTCTTGAAGGATAAGTATGATGCATTCTAAAAATTCAAACAACTCAAGGCGTTGGTTGAGAAGGAATTAGGTAAGAGTTTGAAATTTTTAAGACCTGATAGAGGAGGTGAGTTTACTTTTGCATAATTTGTTAAGTACTATGAAGACAATGGAATTAAGAGACAAATGTCTGCACCAAGGAATCCACAACAAAATGGTGTTATAGAGAGAAGGAATAGAACCATAGTGGATGATGAAAGGACTATGTTGATTCAAGGAGATGTACTAAAGATGTATTTGAAATAATAAATCAGTATTGTTTTGTATATGCTAAACAAGGTGCAAGTAAAGAAAGGAACATGTAAGACAACCTATGAGTTATGGTATGGTCACTCACCTAATGTTAAGTATTTCAAAGTCTTTGGCAGTAGATGTTACATTAAGAGAGATGATGACACTGGAAACTTTGATCCTAAAAGTGATGAAGGCATATTCTTGGGTTATTATACTAAAAGAAAAGCTTACCAGTATTTCAATAAAGAACTAAAAATATGATTGAGAGTACTAATGTAAACCTAGATGCATACCCTGATAAATCCGATGATTAAAGTAAGCAAGTAATAGAGCATGATCAAGAGATTGTATATATTAAATTGGAAGTGCATAAATCAGCATATCAAAACAATGAGAGGGAAGTTATTCAACTAGAAAATGAAGAAGCTCCTAGAACTAAATCAGTGATACCTAGGTATGTGAAGATTAATCATTCTATTGATCAGATTAAAGGTGATAAGAATGCAAGTGTTCTTACAAGAAGAAATCTTAGAGAGAGTACTTGTTTAATTTCCAAGTATGAGCCCAAAATAGTGAAGGAAGAAATCAAGGATGAAGATTGTGTAAAATTTATGGAAGAAGAACTTGATCAAATCAAGTAGAATGATACATGGGTACTTGTTCCTAGACCTCATGATAAAAATGTGATTAGTACCAAATGGGTCTTCAAGAATAAACTGAATGAAGATGGAGATGTGATCATAAAAATGACAAGGATTGTATGTAAGGGTTATGCACAATAATAAGGACTAGACTATAGTGATACTTTTTCTTCAGTAGAAAGACTAGAAGGGTTAAGAATTATACTTGCTTATGCTTCTTACAAGAAGTTTAAAATTTTTCAAATGGATGTCAAGTCAGCTTTCTTGAATGGAATTCTTAAAGAAGAGGTCTATAAAGAATAACTTGATGGTTTTTCATTGACAAAGGACAAGGACATGGTATGCAAGCTACAAAAGGCATTATATAAACTGAAACAAGCTCCAAGAGCATGATATGAAAGGTTGCATTCCTATCTTATTCAGATTGATTTTAATAGAACAAGTGATGATAGTAATGTGTATCTAAAATTTGAAGAAGATAAGTTGTTGTTAGCTGAAATATTTGTTGATGACATAATCTTTGAAGGAAATGATGAGATGATCTTGACATTTTTTGAAGAGATGAAGAGGGAATTTGAAATGCCAATGATTGGAGAGATCAGATTCTTTATTGGATTACAGGTTTCACAACTTATGAATGGTATATATATCAGTCAATCTAAATATGTGAAATAATTACTCAATACTTTTGGTATGGATGACTCCAAACTAGTTGGAACCCCCATGGTAACAGGATGTAAATTGTCTAAAGATGGTGAACCTGATGCAATAGATGCTACTTTGTATAGATCTATGATTGATAAGCTACAATATATTGTTTATAGAAGACCAGATATTGCTCAAGTAGTTGGTATAGTAGCTAGATTTCAATCAAATCCTAAGGAAAATCATATGGTTGCAGTCAAGAGGATATTCAGATATCTAAAAGGGATAGTTGACTATGGTCTATGGTATTCTCATGATGGTAATTTTTGTTTGAGTGTGTTTATTGATGCTGATTGGGAAGGAAATGTTGATGATAGAAAGAGTACAAGTGGTGGTGCATTCTTTCTAAGTGAAAGGCTTATGTCCTGGAAAAGAAAAAAAGAAAATTGTATCTCACAATCAACTGCAAGGCAGAGTATGTAGAAACAACTATAAGTTGTACACAGATTGCATGGATAAAGAAGATTCTTGAAGGCATCAAGGAAAAGGTGACTAAACCGGTAATCATCTTTTGTGACAATTCAAGTGCAATAAATATTTCCAATAATCCTTTAATGCATTCCAAGACTAAGCACATTATGATTAAGTATCATTTTTTGAGAGAGAAAATGAATGAGAAAGAGGTGAAGTTGGAATACATACCAACAAAGGAGAAGATAGAAAATATTTTCACCAAGACAGTACCTAAAGATAATTTTGAGTACCTTAGAGGTAAGCTAGGGGTTATGCATCTACTTGAACACAACTAAGATGTCATAGGTGCATCAATCTAGTGGATTTATTGTCATATATTTCACCGTGGATTGATGTTTAGGGGACTACTCCTTAGCAGGAGCAGTCATAAAAAGATGAAGAGAGTTGTAGTAGTTGGTGACCTATGTTGCACCTTTAGAAGTTTTTTAAAAGGGTAAGAAGAGCATAAAATTTTAAACATGGTTTAGAGAAGAGCAGAGAAGAAATTGAGATCGATATCAAAGAACAAAAAAGATGTATCTTAGCTAAGGGGTAGAAATTTTTGGTATGTTGATGTTGTAGATGATTTCTTGGTATTGTTGGTGTTGGCATCAATTCTAGAGGGAGAAGTTGTTGGCATAACTAATTTTGAGTATGTTGAGATGTTATGGTATGTGTTTGGTAGGATGCTCAATTATGATATTGTCATTGATGTCAACTTAGTGTTTGGTGGTTGACTATGTACCTGCTATGTTGATGTATTTTCAAGAGGTTGAATTCTGAGTTTTATTAAGAATTAGAGTGTGCAATTATTACAAAAGCTTAAGTGATGTCTCTAGATAATATATCTATGAACGTACAATTTGATCTTATGTTTTGTGTGAGTTATGATTTATTTAAGGTTGACAGGTTAATAGGAAGAACAGGATGTAGCATAGGAAGAATGATTTCATGATTGTGTCAACTAGGATTGGATTTAGATGTTGTGATCATGGTATGTTTATCTGGACTATGTTATGAGGTTGTGGTTGTTATTGCATCATTATTTGCTGATAAAAGACATATTTTCAAGTGATAGAAGGTTGTTCAATAAAGAGTTAAAGATGTTCTTAAGAATAGTTAGCCAGATCCTTGATCGGTGATGATGCACCATATTGCTGTAAATGTTTATGGGCTCTAGGATTTGTGGTGATCTTTCTGATTTACAAGGATTGACTAGTTGGTATTTTCTATGATTATTATGATCAAATTTATTAGAGGTTGTGAAAGAACATTGAATAAGGTGTTGTGGTTTGAATTTTCTTTGTCAAATCAATGTGCGATGAATTTAAAGGCCGACCTAAGTTTGTTAGAAAGTGTTCTACATTTGTAACATGTTTTAGGGTTTTTCTATTGAACAAAAATATTTTAAAACATTTTGTAAGGCGGTTAATTTCCTTAATGAGCTTGTAATGTATACATATGTAAAATGATGAAATGTACAAGGGTAGATCATGGAAGTAGAGGTGAGGTCAAGAGAAGACAGAAGAGATAAGATTGTCTTCATGTGTAGTAGATATTGGGATTGAACTGGATTTGTATTGGTATAGCGTGTCATTTTCTCAGTTCATTTACTTGTTAATTCCTAACAGCTTCATAAATCTAAATCCCTTAGCCTGGTAGATCCTAATAGGTCTGAATTATAAATCCTTTAACTAGGTGACTCTTTAATTAGGTTTTGAAATCTTTTAATCAGGTTACTCCTAACAGGTAAAGCTCCTAATAGGGATAGAGGTAATTTCCTTGACTAGGTGACTCCTAACAGGGTCTTTCTCTTAACTGGGCATATTGTAAGCTTTTAACATGGCTAAGCTCGTAACCGAGTGTGCTTCAAAAGTATGCAGATTTTAGTGGGTGTCATCCCCACAAGTGATTTTTCCCAGTTGGGTTTGCATGAGAATAAATTTGGTATTATTATGTTACATGGTTATGGATGTTTATTCTTATTACTTAGTTTTTCATGCAATGAATGGTTATTAATACAAGTTGTTGAATGATTAATGAAAAGTTGGAATCATTAGATTACTGATTCACCCCCCTCTCAGCAATCTTGGATCTCATAATACTAACAAGATCAACCTTGATCAACAAGATAGATATGGTTCCATAAATAAGTGAATATGGAATGGCTCCTCTGAGTGTATCGAAACTAGTGCGATATGCCAATAGGGAATGATTTATTTGGATTTGTCAGTCTCGACTAACATCATTGACAGTATTTTTAGGATTTTTAGAATGGTTTTATTGGACACCTCCGCTTGGTTGTTACTTTGTGTATAGTAGCATGAATAATAGCAGGGATGGATGTAAAACTTATCACAAAAATTTTCCACGTGTTTATTTGTAATGGAATACCATTATCTTTGATAATAGCTTGAGGTAGTCCATACCATCTTATGATATAGTTTAAGATAAACTTTAAAATCTATTTCGTCAGTTGTATAGGTCATCATGATATATTTAATCCACTTTGTAAAATAGTCAATGTATGTAATGATGTATTTATGACCATTAGAGAATAGTGGGTGAGACTTTCCAATGAGATCGATCCCCCATTGAAAGAAAGACCATAATGAAGTGAGTGGGTGCAAATCCTATGTTGGTGCATGAATGAGGTTACTTTGTCTCTAACACTTGTTGCACTTTTGGAAAAAAATTATAGGCATTAGTCTCCATAGTGGGCCAATAGTACCCAATTCTTACAAGACTTTTAGATAAGGTTAAACCACTAGAATGGGCACTAAAAATACCCTTTTGTACTTCTAGTAACATTATTATGCTTCTTTTGAGTTGAGGCATTGTAAGAGTGTTCCATCTAGACTTTGTCTATAGAGTGTATTGGCTATGATGGAATAACATGAAGCTTTCCTTATTAAGGACTTCTTTTGGTTGTGTGAAAGGTTAGGGGGAATGACTTGGTTCATTATGTCAGCATAGATTTCCTAGTACCATGGGGAATTGACACCAACAATTTTACACATAACCTCAGACATGGGGACTTTATAGGAAGGGACCATTAGTTGTTCAACCAAGAACTCACAATGTGTCACTTTGAGAGGGATGTCCAGTAAAGATCCTAAAGTGACCATGACATCCACTACCTTGTTCCTGATTCTAGGGATTTTCTCAAATGATATTTGATCAAAGTAGTGCTTAATATATTATACCATGGCCTTATATGGAATTGGATTTTCATCTTTGTTGTCATAAGTATCACTGACTTGGTTGATTATCAATTAGGAATATTTGTATACCTGTAGATGCTAGATTTTCCATTGCACTACGGTCTTCAAACCTATGACGAGTTCTTCATTCTTGGAAATTTTGTTTGTGCAATCAAATTTTAGCATATAAGATCTGAGAATAGAGTCTATTTGAGGAGTGATGAAGACTATGTTGGTGCCTGATCCATTCTATGTGTGAGAGTCATCAAAATATAAATTTCATTTCTTCTATTCTTCTAAAGAAAGTATGCCTTCATTTGGGAATTCTATCAACATTGGATGATTTGAAGGTAAACATGCATCTTCCAGTTGATCAATGATAACTTGACATTTAATAATTTTTCTATCTACATAGTCTATGTCAAACTTAATTAAGATCATGAACCATTTCTATAGCCTCCCTATCAATGTTTCTTTTCTAAACAAATATTTTAATGGGTCATTCTTTGCAATTAGGAGCATCTTGTGACTCAACATGATGTTTATAATTTTTAATGAAGCAAAAATTATAGCCAAACATGCTCTCAATAGCAGTATCATTGAGCTCATAGGTCACAAGTGTCTGATATTTGATGTAATATATGGCCCTTTCTTTTCCTTTTGAATCATTGTGTTCTAATTGTACCCCTAGTGAGTGCTCTATAGTTGAAAAGTGCAATAGTAGGGGCTAATATGGAATAGGAGACATCAAAATAGTGTCGAGAGAAGAAAATATTTTATTATTTGGAATTCATCCTGACACTCTTCTGTCCATTCAAATTTTACACCTTTTTGAAGTAGATACTAGAATGGATGGAACTTGTCTACTAGTTGTAGGATGAACCTTCTAATTGAAATTTATTAGCATTGTAGACTTCTTAGGTTCTTGATCATTGTTGGTGGAGACATCTTGATTATTTCTTGGAACTTTTCAAGGTCTATCTCAATTCCTCTGTGTGAGATGATGAATCCCAATAGTTTGCCTAAAGTGACCCCAAACACACACTTTTTGGGGCTTAATCTAACTTTGTATTCTTGATGTCTTTCAAATATAGGTTCTAATATAGATAGGTGCAGATTCCTTTCCAATGACTTTTCTAATATGTCATCTATGTAATCCTCCATTTTTATGTGCATCATGTCATGGAAGCTAGTAGTCATGTCTCTTTAATATGTGGCACCATCATTTTTTAAACTGAGGGCATGACACACCAGTAGTAGGTACCCCATGTACAAGTAAAAAAATTCTTGTGTTGATCCTCTGGTGCAATTTTTATTTGGTTATACTTAGAGAATCCATCCATGAGTGATATCATCTTGTACCTAGAATTTAGGTTGACAATCATGTCAATGTTAGGTAAAGGGAAATCATCCTTCGGACATGCCAAGTTTAGGTCCCTAAAGTATATGCAAATTATGATGCCTTGATTGGGCTTGGATATATGCACCAGATTAGATATCGAGTCAGCATAGTTGATGGGTCTTATGAGACCCACATCTAATGGTTTCTTTAGTTCTACTTGGACTAGTATTTCTATTTTGGGATTCATTTTTTGGATCTTTTGTTTGTAAGTTTTTTCCCTCAGTTTCAACTATAGATGATGAATCACTAGTTTTGGATCTAATCCAGGCATGTTAGTGTATGACCACGAAAATTTGATCTACCTATCTTTTAAGAGATGTAGGAACTATTCTCTTTCTTCTATTGTTAAAGACCCTACCAGGTGAATTAGTCTTTTGGTATCTTTAGTGCCCATTTTTATGGTCTGTGTCTTCTCTGTTATAAGTGGTTAATGTTCTTCACTGATAGGGAGTATGTCAATCTCTCCATACTTTTGCACCTCAATGAGGTTTTCACCTTCTAATGTGTCTTTTATTTTTTATATTTTATGGTCAGAAGGTACCTTTTGATTTTCACCTAAGAACCTTACATTTTTATATTCATTTTTGTGACTGAAGGATTAACATTAATCCCCAAAATACGCTACTTTGTCCAAGTCAATATTGAATCCTGCTTTATGGTCACCCATTGGAATGTATTGTATTAGTCCCAAGACCTTAGCTATGTCTTTTATTCTCGCATATGTTTATGGTTGGTATATTTTGTTGTTCTCAATCAATTATTTGGGGTAAACCAAAGCTATGTTATCCTTGGTTTGAAAGGAGGAAATGGGAAGGTCGGTCAAGGTGTTTAAATATGATTAAGATAATTATTAATTATTCATTGGTTTCTAATGAGGAATAGGATGAGGTTTTAGATCTACTCTAGAAATATTCAATCTATGCTTTTCAATCTATTGGTCTATCTTGTAGGGATAAGCGAGAAATGAAAATGTTAAGGTGGAGGGTACTGGTAGTTCACAAGCTATCCCACTCATATTCTTGAGAGTCTATGTTAGAATGGTACTCTTTAAATGCTCCAAATTCATCACAAACACAAGAATCATTATGAGTAAGTAACCATATACTTGAATTACTTTCTTCTAGTAGCCTATATCATAAGCCAAGAAACCTTGGATTTTGAGTAGTTTCTATTGGTTCTAAAATTCCTTGATCGTTCTTTCCAAGGCTAGATCATCCATTATATCCTTTCTTATGTAAAATAGTATACCCCCATCTATATTCATGAATTAGAATTATGACCTTAGGGGGTTCTTCATCTATGTATATCCAAGAAGACAAATCATCTTCAATTACTTCTTCATGTATGTCACCCCATCTTATGAAAATTGTTCGATGATAGACAAGTAATATTTTTTGTTTCCTCTCAAGAGGTTGTCTTGGTTTTCCATAAGTATGGGGTGAGAGGTAACTTGCATACATAGAATGATTCTAGATATGTGTACTCTCCACATCCATTTTATTATATTTGGATCTTGAGTTCCAATGTGGGTTCTACTAGTGTTTTTGAAAGACTGGCAGAATTTGTGTTAAGATGAGGAAATAATGGATGCTTCTTGATTATTGGGTACCTAGTTGGAAATTGATCCTTTTAGGTTGGTACAATATAGGAAAGGATCTCTATCACTTAACATGGTTATTTATACACTGTCATGAGGAAACTTAAGGAATTGATGGTGCGTGGATGGTACTGCCTGCATGGAATGAATCCATAGTCTCTCTAGGAGCATGTTGTATCCTACCTCTAAGTCCAACACTTGGAATGTAGTTTCTTATGATTCTAGACCTAGCATGATTGGGAGGGTGATCGTGACTTTTTAATGACATTACTCATCATCATAAGCTCAATTATGATCTTTTTACTTACATCCACACAAGTCTTAGAGTATCCCAGTGCTTGTACAAATTTTAATGTACAGATATTCTAACCAACTCCTCCATCTACCAAAACTCACCCGATTTTTTGGACATGGAAAAAAAATTCTAAATGTATAGGATTATTATGGGATGGTTTATGTGCTAGTAGATACTTCTTAGTGAAAGAAACTGTAATCACCCAAAAATGGTCTACAAAACCCTAAGCCCCTAATCTCGAATAATCATTAAGAAAAACCCAATCTTAATTAGATCCCCTAAGTCCTAATGTGAGGCAATTCAACTTATCAATCTGATATGACCTAAATTCTAGGTTACATTCAACCATTGCACTTGATCCTATTTAATTAATTAATTCCTAAATTCTAATGTTGTGACAATTAAAACAACCTTATATTATTTATTTAATTAATATCTTAGGATATTGATTAAATAAATGAGAATTGTCAATTAATCACAAAAAGGATTAAATTAATTATGACATCACAATTTGGAGTAAAATACACTAAACCATTTAATTAATCCAAAAGATTCATCAAATTAGTTAAGTTAACTAAACATTATCTCCTCATTATTTTGGAAACAATTCAAATTAGTTCAGTTAACTAACTTTATCTCCTTATCATTTTGGAAACAATTCAAATCAGTTCTGTTAACTCATCATTAAATTTAGCAACTTCTAAAATGACTGATTAATCTTTGGAGTTAAATAATTCTTCAACTTTGAGTCTCGACCAATCAAATCAGTTGGACATGGATTGTGTTAGTCTGGGATCAATCTCAATCATCAATAATTAATCAATCTCATTTGTCCATTTTCAAGATGATTTCTATATAATCAAGCCTCCATTATTCTAAAAAGGGAGACTCATGAAGTAGAGAAACACTCTCAAGTTGGTTATAGGTTATTGTTAATTTTTTATCATATTCATAGCTCATTTAGTTTACTTGCATTTCCATAATAAAATCATAAAAAAATTTCTTTAATTTTCTCAATAATGGATTAATCTTAGCTTAATTTTGATGTACTTGCATTTAATTTAGCCTAGCTTTCAAAATCCTTCCTTTAGATAGAGTCTATAGTCACTAGATTTTGTGATGATCTGAGAGAAAAATTCATACTCCTATTTACTATAAGGAAATGAGTTGCTTTGATTAATTTGTGCTTTATTAGTTTACTTTGTTTAATCAATCACATAATGATTCATTGAAGTGTTTGTGTTGTCTAGATGAGTAATATTTTCACACACACATTTCTGGTGCCCACCGTGGGGGAGACCATCCATTTCTAACCTCACATTCAAATTGATTTTGCAAGTCTCGAGATTCTTTCCATAATTTGATTCTATTTTCTCGTATGAGCATTATCATAGAGCAGTACAAGTGGAAATGAATTCTCATGTGGTAGTATGTATATTGTCGTATCAGTGCCTATAGATTCTCGTATGAGAATCTACACTGGTTTTGGAGAAAACAACAAGCTTTTTCTGATTTCTAGTTTTGAGTTTTAACTTGGCTGACACTGACAGGTAGATTATTTTTTGTCTCTCTAGATTTTCACAAGCTTAATGTATCTATGTAGTTTATTTCATCAAAGACATTTGGAAAAAAATCTCAACCTTTTTTGTAGGATGCATGCCTAAGAGATAAAAACTGAGACTACTAATGTATTTCATGTAGGTTACCTAAGGAGAAATGAATAAAATTTTTGTTTTTCATTAATACTTTTCTAGGAACCTTACATGCAATAATTTTTTAAATGACCAACTATTTGGTGTGTCTGAGAAGAGAAAAGGTTGGAAAGTATGCTCTTTTCCCCTTTGAGGGAAAATCAAAAGTCTAGACCCTCGTATATTTTCTATTTATTTCATGCATAACATTTAGATGGGCCTATCCAAGTGGGAAAAAGTTCTTACCCTTGGAGAACGACCCGCGTGATCACGAGGTGTAAGCCACACCACTCCAACTCACATTAAAAAAATTTTCTTCTTTGGGCCAAAGTCTCAAAAGATGGGTACATTTGAGCTTATACTCATCTCTTTCCTAGCATATGGTAGGGCCCTAGAGGTCTCAATCATGTTTGCATGCCTACTTGTGCCAAGGTGATTTGTGGGGCTATACCTCTGAATCGCGCTTGTGTAGATGCAGAGGATGTATTTTAATAGAGACCCTTACTAGGCTCCATAGAGTAGTTGATTACCCGATTCACCTTTGAAAGTGGGATAATCCAAGTGTAAGGGAGATAGTAACTCCCCCATGACACTCACTATATCATGCCCCCATTATCATTTGGAGTTGGATAATATGACATCATTATACCCATTGCATGATTGGTAGTGGTCGTATTCCAATTATCTATTGGGTATGTACCTATGTTATACATCAAGGATTTTCTCACTAAGCCAATTGACTATAGGGCTTAGAAATTGTTGGCATCATTGATTATTTTCACGCATTTTTTCTATGCTTGTACACTTCAAAAAATTTTAACAATCAAACCTTAAAGAAAAAATAAAAAACTAAACAGTAAAATGGAAAAGGGAATGAAAAATCTTAATAGTCAGTTGGCAAAATCCCAAATTCTGTCAGTTGTGTTAGTCCTCTTATTCTTTTGTGCAGTTTGCACAATCGAGTCTCCTTTTTCATCATTTCTAGACCTCTAGTTAGATCATGTCTTGTCTTCTGCAATTCTGACTTCAAAATGATGAGCTTGTCATAGTCGATCCTCATTTTTAGTCATGGTCAGTTGGTAGTCTGATTTAGGATGTTGTGAGTTGTGATTTGTTGATCTAGTCTTTTGATTAGTCCATCATCCTCATCAATTCAATATTATTTATCTGATTTCATTTTCTAATTCATGAGTGCATTATTATCTAGGTTTGTTAACCTTGACTTAGATCTCAGTCATTTGCATCTCCTTCTGAGTTGGACGTTATCTTGTTTTCATCATCATCTACCTTGGACTTAATTAGCATGTCATTCTTTACTTCCACACCTATCAGATGATAAATTTATTCATGTCTATACAAACTAGAGGCTCTCTCAAACAATCTCAAGAAGAAGAGAGACAACATCTTACACTTGATGAAAACCCTCTTTTCATAGAATAACCAAAAACTTCAAGAAAATCAACCTCTTATTGAGATAGGTTATCTAACTCAAGAATGTTTGGAGAAAGACAAGGATGAGAAGGTTCTAGACATAGACATCACAGTATTAGTATCTGGGCTACTGATAGTGAGAACTCCTTGAGTGACTCCAAGCCTGATCAAGCCAATATTACCAGATGTAAAAAACAATAGAGACTTTGTCAAGATGATTAAAAACATCATGACTCAAGAGAAAGAATAATACTTCCTCAAACTAGGATGGCAAGGAGCCCAACTTCCTCCTTTATAAAGAGTAGAAGATGTTATCGATTAGGAGGAAGAAACTCCTTTAAAACTGGTGACAAAAAAAATTAAAGCCTTACAAGATGAATTGTAGGAAATGAAAAAGGAAAAAGAGAAACTAGCCACGAAGTATTCTCTAGACACCATTTGTCCATTTCCTTTCAATAAAAACTTGTACTTACCTTCATTCCCACGTGGAGTTGAGATCCCAAAATTTGACAAGTATTTAGGTCAATTTGATCCACAAGATCACATATAGGAGTTTTGTGCTCTGTGTACATAATTTATTAATGAACATATGTACCTCATGCATCTCTTTCCCCGGAGTCTAGGTTGCCAGGCTATTGAGTATTTTTTAGAGTTACCCATGGGGATCAAAACTTTTGATGAAGTGATAAATCTATTTTTACAATAGCATTTGTATAACGTCAAGCTGTATAATGTTAAGCATCCCATGAAAATGATTGATTTGTGTAATACCGAGATAAAAGCAAGAGAGCATTTTTTGAATTTTCTTTAGAAATAGAGGAAAGTCTCTTCTCGATATCTGCACCTCATGATACCTAAATCTAAGAAGATTAAAATATTCACCAATATGTTGATCCCCAAATTGAATTTCCCTATACATTGATGAACTATAACTGATTGAATATTTGAAGATGTTAAGTTGATGATAACAGTGACATATAAAGTTTATGCAAGACATTAAATCAGTTAATGTATTATATTGTCATTGATGTCAACTTGACATAATCTGTATGGTCATGGACATACTACTAAAGACTTCAAAGAATTGATGAATCAAAGGCTATGCTATCAGTAATGCATATAAGTCAAGTATTCACAAAGTGACTGTATACACCAATGGAGTGCACACTGACGGTCAAAATAAAAGAGCAAAGTCACAGTGTTACCCGATGAGAAAATACACAGCATTAACGATGAGTAAAGTCATAGTGTTGTTCGATGAGAAAAGCACAGAGTAACCCGACAGATAGAATTACAATGTTTCCTAACACACGGAGATCCTAAAGACAACTGAAGTCACATTGATGGAACAGTCAGTTATCACCGATGACTAACTGAAGTATTGACCGACATAACAGAGAGTTCATAATGAAAAAATGCTTAGTTGTCAAGAGATAATAATAGACTTTACTGATACTTATCTTTGTTTTAATCAAAAAGATAAAATTGGAGATAAGTAAAGGATTTAAAGCTTCTTTGTCCAGTTGGCAAGAAGATCTCTATGAGATAAAATTGGAGTTTTTCTTTAAATCTAATTGGCGAGAATTGCGGATCACATCAAGAACAAGAAAGCCAAGAAATGGTGAAATCATGTCTATAAAGAGACAATCTAATTCATTACAAAGGTGGTGAAGGGGAGAGACAAGAGAATAGATGTTGAAGAGATTCTGAAGGAGAATAAAATCTTCATTCAGTCCTAATCAATCAAGCTAAGGAAAGAGCTAAATTCTGCAGACACCAACAAACAGAGATACAACATCACAGAGAATAATAGTGTGGAGAAAAGGTATTGAATTAATAATATTGATTAGAAAGGTAATGTACTTACAATAGATCTAAAAATCTGCAATTCAAGTTGTATATGTGAACAGATCAATTTACTATTTTAATTTAACCATTGAAACATCAAGTCTCTTAATCGAGAAGGACTTAAAATTCTTTTGTAAATGAGATACATCCCAAGGAGTATCAAAAATTTTGATCATAAAAAGTAGCATTGGATATGCCTGATACTTATTGACAGGCCAAGTGAGTGTTTGATCAAGGATGGCAGCATTAGATGCCAGATACTAAGTGACAAACTATTTTTAAAATCATCTAACAAGGTCACACCTAACAGTGTGTTTGTAACCTTTAACAGGGTTGTCTCTTAACCAAGCTCACTTTAGAAGAGTGAAAATTTGGGGTACCGGTCCCAGTGATTTTTCCCTTAAAAAGGTTTCCACATTAAAAATCCATGTGTTATGTGTCTATGAGTCATTACTTTATTGTTTTGAATTTCACTTAAGTAAATCCTGATTGATCGGTATACACTATTTATTTACTGTGTTTCGGTAAATATAAATACTACTTATCGGTAAACATATAGAAGAAGATTTTACAAAGCATTTTGACAAGTAGAAATTTTATATAAGTATTTCAAGGCATTCATCTTATAGGACTAAAGATAACTAGAGGTATAATTTGTGGTACTAAGTTTGAAGGTTTGATTTAAGGATTAATTTTTGAGGCCACTGATTCACCCCCCCCCCCCCCCCCCCCCCCTCAGTTATTACTAACAATACATATGCAAGGTCCACCCACCTTTGAAAAATTGGTGGAAAGTTCCCTAAAAATAGAGGATGTTCTTTTCAGAAAGGGAGAAATCACCCTTTAAGAGGAAAAAAATATAATTCCAGATCCAAGGACAAGGACAAGTATTGGAACAAAAATAAAAGCATGGTAAATGATAGAGTAGTTGACCATGTTGCTTCAAAATTGAAACCAACATTCTTCAATCTAACAAGCAGAACAAAGGCCATAAAAGATTCTAAGAATACCACTAAGGCTCCTTCAAAAGGGACAATAAATTTCATGAAAGAGAAACCTTGGGTCAAACACAAGCATACCTTCACTCCTCTAGGTGAATAGTACAAATCTATGCTCAAGACTCTTTTGGAAAATAAATTGATCTCATTGCCAGACAATTTGATACCATACGAACCTAAGGTGAAAATGAAATGGTGGAATGATAATGACTACTATGAATTCCACATGAATAATGGATATAAGACTGAGAACTATATGAGACTCAGCATGAGATCCAAGATCTCATTGACAACAATGGCAATCATGCCATGAATGCTGATCATAAAGAATTGAAAAATCCCTTGCCTAAATATGAGAAAGGAGAAAGCTCCATATAAGGTGATAGAATCAATCACACATATGGAGCCAATGATGATAACATCATACATATGCTTGAGCCAGTCCCTTCTAAATACTGCAATGTCATTATCATAAAAAAATATGAAAAAGAGTCTAGAGTGGCTAACAATGTAACACGCGCACAAGCAAAGGTCTCCCTAAGGGTATTTGGACCTTCCAACTCTTTTTCATCTAGTAATCAATCCATGTCATCAAAAACTTCCACATTAATAAAAAAACAACCAATTATAACCATGTCTAAGTCATGAAATTCCAACCAGCTAGTTTCATCTCATGCTTCTGACTACAACATTGTCAAGCGATTGCAAAGAACGAATGCTCAAATCTCAATTTTTTAATTTCTCAAAATCTCTCCAGCTCACAGAGAGATTTAGGATAAAGATTTTTCAATTTCGAATGTCCCTAAGGAATTGGACTTAGATTGGTTTCAATCCATGGTGGGTAACTTGACCTCACCCCACTATCTATCATTTTTAGAAGAAGACAATAATTCTTTGAGTCACCCTCATAATCTACCCCTACACATTGAAGTCATGACCCACAAGCATCGGGTCAAATGAGTCTTGATAGATGGAGGTGCAGGTTTGAACATCTATACCTATAATTTGATAGAAAAATTGGGATTTTTAGAGCATGTCATTGATCCCAATAAGAAGATAACAATAAAGGCATACAATGAACAAGAGATATCTTCCAAAGGTCTCATACATCTACCTTTCAAAGTGGTTCCTATAGAAAGAGAAATCATATTTCAGGTATTAGATCTTCCACTAGCATACAATACTTTTTTGGAAAGACTATGGATCCACGAGATGCAAGCATCCTATCCACTTACCACCAGTGCATCAAGTTCCCTTTCAACAATGTTGAAGTCGCCATTCATGGAGAAACTAGTTATGCTTGCAATACACTGAAGTAGTCTACTGATACTCTTATCCCATACAACCAAGAAGCTTGTACCTCTAATTCAGCTAGAGATATAATAAAAGAAATGGAAAATAAGCTTAAAATCAAAGACACAGGGATGGGTGGATATATGATAGAACCTATTCTATTGCTAAGATATCTTCCCATGTCACTCAAATATTATGAAAGACCTTCAAAAGAAATAAAACCATCAACTACACCAGCCAAAGTAATCTATGATGGTAGCTTTATTCAAGAAAATATACCACTTGAAGATGAAAATGAAGAGAAAGCTATCCTAGAATGGTTGTACAGAGAATCTGAAGCTAATGATGTTAAACATTATGAGATCTCTCCCAAGAAATATGGAAAGGGATATGATTTGGTTTGATGTATGGGTTATCTAGGGAAAGGCCCTATAGGGTTTAATCAAAATGGTCTCATAGAACCCATAGAACTCAAGTACATAAGTTCTAAAGATACAACTGGCTTAGGATTCTTATCAACTAAGGAAATGAAAAAATAAAGACACACCCCCTTTTAAATGGGACAACTTTGAAGAGGAGGATGAATATCTATATCCTAATCCTCCATGTGTTATATCTCTTCTTAATAGGGATGAATAAAAATATCCCCAAATAAACGCTATTGAAAAAAAATTCAAGAAGAAAAACAAATGATTCCTGATCAAACAGAGGCTTCAACCTCTCAACAAATTCCTAATATAGAGGAACTGGACATGACCATAGTAGAATTTATGGGAATGACCCATCCTAATTGGGGTCAAAGGGTAGACTTTACTCATGTCTTAGACATAGTGGACCAAAATGAAATAGACTATCATGAGTATGAATTTGGAAGTTTATCTCAAGAAACTCTAGATAAAGAGGTCAACATAATACAAGAATACATAGCCAAGCTTGAGGTAGGTGAAATATTGGGGATTAGGTCTGACAAGTTAGATCCTCAAATCTCTAACATGGGCTTTGATGGTGTCATTAGGGCCCTCACCAATTTGAACACATCTATATAGGGTACTAGTTTAGGACTCTACTTAATAGTCCAAGTCTATGATGAACATACTGTGAAAACCCTAGAACCTATTGACTCCTTGCCACTCATCCATCCTAAATTCATTGATTGGGATTTGCAAGAACAACCCATGACCATGCCTAAATTTCCCCATGAGTATGCATTATCCTTCTATATTAATGGTATTGAACCATTTGCCTCTTCCACCAACAAACTGAGCATGAACACGATTGAAGCAGATATCAAGTACCCCAGTCAGAAAATAAAAATCAAAAAAGTTCTAAAGACAAAAATCACATTGTGGTAGTTTTAGAATAGAAAATAGTAAAAAGAAAAGGTATCCAATGGTGAAAACATCTCTAAGGCACTGAAGGATAGGGTACTTTATATCTTGTTGAGTCACTTCCAAGAGCGATCATCAGTGTTGATAGAACCATCAAAACCATTGAATATTGGAACTAAAGAGCATCCACATATAATCTATCTAGCACAATCACTATCATCAAATGAGTTGAAAGATTTCGCTCAATTCTTTCAAGAAAAAAGGGATCAAATTTGCATGGACCTACTCATATATGCTAGGTTTGGATCTAGATCTCATAATGCACCATCTCTCAATTAAATCTGGAGTTAAACTAGTTAAACAAAAACTCATAAAGATGCACCTTCATGTTGCTCTACTAATAAAAGTCGAGTTGGAAAATATCATGCCCAAAAATTTGAGCCCAAAAAATGCAACAACTTTATA
>MU227618.1:3863447-3926725 GCA_018584345.1 Thuja plicata | reverse complement strand
CTTGGTACTATCCTAGGTAGATGGACACCCAATCCCCATGTGGACATGTCATGGTCTTAAGTACATACACAAGTGTCAAGTGACACATACAAACACTTACACATCACTAGACACATGTCATATCCACCTGGGCATAAAACACAAAGAAAATAAATATGAAAATAACATTTAAGAACTAAATTGTAACAATCAACCATTTATGTTTAAAAATTAATTCACGATACAACGAGGCCTTGTCTCTCATTAGACGCAACCTTGGCTTAAACTGAGTTCACATATACCTATGTTTGGTTCCCTAGATTTTAATACCATGGTCTCATACCTACACACTAAATCCAAATATCAGTAGCCCAAGGAGATAAAATATACTTCATAAAGAAAATAAATAATATTCAAAACCTTAAGGAAACATCTTCATATTAAATTTATTACCTAAGGTCATAAGCAATAATAATTTCATTTAAGCATATAACATCAAGTAAGATCCACTTTGCATGATAATTTAATTAAATGTCAATTTTCCAATAATCCTTATATCATCACTAATCCATCACATAATCATAATGTTTTTCCAAATCAAATGTCTCAAAATAAAAGGTCCAAAATAGAAACATAATATAGTCCATTAGGTGCATCATAAAGTAACTAGTATCCAACATCCAAAATGATCAATCCATGATATAAAGCATAAAATCCATAAAGTCTGTAGTGCATAAAAATGAAGTGTATCATGTGCTAGGTCTAACATAAGTAGAAATATGGAAAGCTACGATGGGGTTCGGGGTGAGGCCTCACATCCTCCCTTGTAGGCTTGAACTTCCTCCTAGATTTCATCAAAAAGATGGGGATATTGTGCTCTCATTTGCACTGTATCCTCCCATGAAGCTGTAACCTCGTCATAACAATCCCACTGAACTCTAACCTGGTCCAGCTCTAGCCTTGAAGGCCCAGCGTTTGGCAATGCCAAAATGAAAATAGGCTCCAATGCTAGCTACCCATCTGACTCCACCTGTAAGGCATCTTAATCTATCATGTGAGACTCATCATAAATATATTTTCTCAAAATAGAAACATGAAATACATCATGGATGTGTGATAGGCTAGGTGGCAAGGCTAGATAGTAGGCAATTGGTCCTATCCTCTCCAATATCTCAAATGGTCCCACAAATTGAGGTGCAAGCTTAGAGCCCTTTCCAAAATGGATTGGAATATTATGCGGCCACACTCTCAAGAAAACCCTGTCTCCGACCATGTAGACCTGGTCTGTCCTCTTCACATCGACATACTTCTTCTGTCAATCTTGCGCCTCTTGAAGGCGTTGCCTAATCAACGCTACTTGTTGCTCCATCTCTAAAAATAAATGAGGTCCAATGGTTACCCTATCCTCAATCCTATCCCAACTCAAAGGGGTCCTGCAAAGTCTACTATACAAAGCCTGATATGGTGGCATACCCAAGGATGAATGATTCCCATTATTATAGGAAAACTCTACTAAATGTAGGTACTCCTCCCACTTAACCTGATGGTCCATAAGGTACATATAGAGCATATCCTTGAGCACCTGATTAACTCTCTCTGTCTGACCATCTGTCTCTAGGTGATAAGTCATGCTAAAATTGAGCCTGGTGCCCAGAGCTGTCTGTAATTATCTCCAAAAAGAGGATGTAAAGAGAGAATCCCTATCAGAAATGATCTTATGAGGAATACCATGTAGCCTGACAATGTCTCTCAAGGAAACCTGTGCCACTACTGGAGCAGTAAAAGTGGTATGGATGGGTGATAAGTGGGCAACCTTGGTCAACTTGTCAACTATTACCAAGATGGCATTGTGGCGATGAGATGACATAGGGAGACCGACAATGAAATCCATGGATATAATGTCCCACTTCCACATTGGTGCTTTGTGAGGTTGAAGGAGCCCTCCAGGATGACCATGCTCTGCCTTAACCCTCTAGCATTCAAGACATCGAGCTACTAACTCTGCAATGTGCTGCCTCATGCCTGGCCAATGATAGAGTTGTCTTAAATTAGCATGCATCTTCTTGACTCCAAGATGTGCTGCATAAGGGGCTCTATGAGCCTCTAGCATAATATTATTACATAAATCCCTAGAAGAAGGTACATAAATGCATCCTCTATGATGTAATAGCCCATCAGATTCCAAGGAATACTCTAAGAATTTCCCCTCAAGGGGTCTCTGAGATTGGACCATCTGAAAAACCTCCACATACAACACATCCTCCTATAAATGATGCAGTATACGATCTCTCAAATCTGTGCCAATGATCATGGATGATAACTCATGTCTCCTCCTACTTAAAGCATCTAAAACTACATTCTCTTTCCCCTTGATATAATGGACATCAAATTCATACTCACATAAGAACTCCATCCACCTGTGTTGCCTAGCATTAAGGTTTGGCTAAGTGAATATATACTGCAAACTTTGATGGTCTAAATGAAGCTCAAATCGATGTCCTAAGAGGAAGTTTTTCCACCTTACTAAATCATGCACCACTACTGCAAGCTCAAGGTCATGGGTAGGGTAATTAAGCTCGTGAGTCTTAAGTTTCCTAGACTCATATGTTATAGTTTGCCCACCCTACATAAGTAAAGCCCCTTAACCATCCAAGGAGGCATCTGTGCAAACCACAAAATCCATTGATGGCTCAAGTACTGCCAAAATAGGTGCACTAGTAAGTGCTTTCTTGAGTTCCTGAAAGGCCCTCTCACACTTTTCTGTCCATTCAAATTTCTTTCCCTTCCACTAAAGAGATGTGATAGGATGAGCCACTCTAGATAATCCCTTAACAAAATGTCTATAATAACCTACAAGACCCATGAAACTCCTAACCTCGGTCACAGTAGTAGGTGCTAGCCAATTCATAATGGCATCAATCTTTGATGGGTCTACTGAGATCCCATCACCTGATATAACATGACCTAAATATCTGATCTCTGATCTAAAAAAAGGCACATTTCGACAAGCTTCCATACAAACGATTATCCCTCAAACACCATAACACCTATCGCAAATGTTCCTCATGTTCCTCCTCATTATGAGAATATATCAATATGTCATCAAGGAAAACAACCACAAATCTATCAAGGAAAGTGTGGAATACTCCATTCATGAGGCTCATGAATACAGCTAGGGCATTCGTAAGACCAAATGGTACAATTGTGAAATCATAGTGTATGTATCTAGTCCAAAAAGTTGTCTTGTGGATATCGCTCTCCATAACTCTCAACTGATGGTACCCAGATTTGGGGTCTATCTTGGAGAAAACACAGGCTCCCTGCAACTGATCAAACAAGTCATCAATCCTAGGCAGTGGATACCGATTCTTAATGGTTAATTTGTTCAACTATCGGTAATCCATACACAACCTAAGAGAACCATCCTTCTTTTTGACAAAGATAACTGGTGCACCCCAAGGAGATGCACTAGGTCATATGTGCCCCTTCTCAAGGAGCTCCTCTAGCTAAATCTTGAGCTCATTAAGCTCATTTGGAGACATCCTACATGGTGCTTTGGATATAGGAGTGGCTCCTAGAATGAGGTCAATATGGAAATCAACTGCTCTATGGGGAGGCATACCAAGTAGTTCTAAAGGAAACACATCTGTGAACTCCTGTAACATAGGATGATCATCAAGGGAGGTTTCCTTATCCTCTTCTTCTTCCCTATCACTAATAGTGATGGAAAATAATTGGCACCCCTTTCGCATGCACTGCTTAAGCTGCATAGTGGAGATCATATGAATGTATACCGCCCTCTGAACCCTTGGAATAAGTGAAGCATTGCCATCATCATCCAAACATTCTACCTTCTTTTGCCAACAATCTAGCTCGGCCCTGTGGGCATAAAGCCAATCCATGCCAAGTACTACCCCATAGGATCCAAGAGGTGTGATACGTAGGTCTTCTATGGTAGTCATGATACCAATCTAAATTTGGAAATCCTTAACTAAGGAGGTGACAGGTACTCTAGAACCTGAGGCTAACTCCACCTCCCAACTAACCTCTTGTCTAGCTACCACTAGCCTGCAACACTCCATGACCAATGGAGAAACAAAATAATTTGTAGCACCTGAATAAAATAAAATAGTAACTTTGTTACCTCCAATCATACCTAAAGCCTCAATCATAGTAGTTTGATGTTCTACCTGGCAGTTGTCAACCGCTGCAAAAACTCTATGGGATCTACCCATATCTCCAACAATGGGCTTTGACGCTGCAGTGTACTGACCACCCCTTGAGGGAAGTCCCTAGCCAAGTGCCCCATGGCACCACAAGAGTAATATGTTCCTTGAGTCTGAAACTGGGTACCCTGGGGTCTAGAGAACTATGAGCCCCCTATTCTGCTAGAACCGCTAAAACCACCCCAGGAGGACTGATAAGTCCTAGCTGGGGGTGTAGATGATGCCTGTGAACTCTGGTCCCTACTAGAAGCCTATGTTTGCCACTATTTAGGCTTGGACCCCTGTTTCCCCTTAGGAGACCTCTGTCTCTACCCTTGATGTGACTGTTGTTGAGGTGGAGGGGGTTTATAAGACCCTGAAGAATGTCTATTATTATTCTTACCCTTCCAATGTGATTTTTGATACCCTAAACTTTGTGGTATGGAATTTTGGTTCTGAGACCGATCTCGTGCATCATGTCCCCTACCCTAAATCTCCTTAGAATTTAAGGCCTTTTCTATGGCCTCTCTAAGGTTCCCTAGTGTTATCATGTGCATTGAACCAGATATAGATGCATTCAACCCATTTACAAAGCGATTGACCTTGATCTTTTCATCCCTCATGTAATCTACATAGGGTAGAAGTTCCATGAACATACACTCATACTATGTGACAGTGAGTCCTCTCTGTTGAAGATCATGAAACTAATCTATCTTTCATTGTCTATAGTGCTTAGATAGGTAATGGTCTCTAAATATCTCTAAGAAGGTGCTCCAAGTGAGGGTTTCAATAGCCAGACTACTCTTTAACTCCTATGTCCTCCACCAAATAGATGTTGATCCTCTCAACAAGTGGATAGAAAAGTGTGCCCTCATATTTGTCCCATAAGGGCACAATCCAAAACACCTCTTGAGGCTCAAAAGAAAAGCCTCAGCCTCACTCCCACCCGTGGCTCCTGAAAAAGGTGGTGGGTTAAGGCATACTAGTTCCCTAATGTGGTCCCTTGTGTCATTGGGTACCCTCTCATAAGCTGGAGCCACTACCTCTGGAGGTGGAATGTGTAATGACTCACCCTTGTGGTCAGCCTACTCCTCCAAAATCCTAGGTGGGGGACTCCTACTGTGCTCACATGCTACACCCCTAGGCCCTACCTGCTGATTTCCCTGTGGTATCCTATCGAAAATGATCCCAACCAAATTTTGAAGAGCATTAAGTACATCTTGGTTGGGTTTGGGGGGTTGTTCGGTAGGAGGTTCCTGCTCCTCTCTAGCACCCCCTACATCCTATTCTATCTAAACTCATACCAGAGGGGCATGTTTATGGCCTCATCCATGGGCATGAGCTTGTCGCATTATTGGAGGCATCCTACACATACATGAGAAGGGTATAAGTTGAAAGATATTGATGTAGTTTAAAAAGAATGTTTTTAAGTTTTTGCATTCATCTTTCCTAAGTTTGAATTGTTTGATAAATTTGAAACAATGTGTTTAAATTCTACAATACATAGTGGGTTTTAAGGTTCCAATGTTTAAACTTGGCTTTGATACCAAGTGTCATGCCCAAAAATTTGCGCCCAAAAAATGCAACAACTTTTTTTAATATATAAAGGTATAAGAGACCTACGGGATATAGTTAAGGTATTAATAAGTAGGAAATATAAATCTTGCAACTATCCGAAAGAGTCCTAGGTTGCATTTCATTGATAAATTTCATAGGGTCAAGGGGAATCATGTCCTTAAGACAACATCCCTCGACCCTAAAATATTTAATATGAGTCTAGGTTGTTCTAATATCTTCAGGTGGGGTTAATATACGCCATTCCATCAAAGGCTAATAATGTTTTAGAAGTAATATTAAACCTAACCCTTTATTAGATTTACTAATGTTCAATTACTCATTAATTCCTAAAATATTAATGATGTCAAGTTTACCAAGGAATTACAATAATGCTATTTTTACGATGGCCACATATATTAGTCCCGTAAAATAACCTTATCAGATTAGAATTTATTTTCTTTAGACTATTTAATTGATGGCTTATTTAAAATCAATTTGTATATTAATTTAACCATTTTCAAGTCTTGAATTCTGAAGATATTTATAATTCGAGAATAAAGTCCAATCCAAGATGGGATTTTTTTTTTTAAATTTAACTTACGAAATACCTAATAATGAAAATTCACTATTGTTTTTTTTAATACGATAATACCTCCTTTAAGGTTCGATTTCAATAATGGTATAACTTATAAAAGCTCTTAATAAAGATAACTAAATATTTGAAAATAATAAAATTCAAACTCTTTACCTCCCAAGGCTATGGAGATGGGATGACAACAGCCTTGAATAACATTAAAAAATTGATCCCAAATAAAATGAAGGAAGAGGAATCTCTCCTTCTCAATCAGCCTATTGGAGTCTCAGAAATCAAGGAAGCTATTACTCTAATGGCGGTAGGAAAGGCCCCAGGGTCGGATGGATTGCCCATAGAATTCTACAAGAAAAACGTAGACTGGATAAACATGGATCTTTTTGAATTGTACAATGAAGCCTCTGAGGCCGGCACTTTGGGCAAGATATCAATCATGGGGTAATCAAAATTATCCCTAAAGAATGGGATAAATCACTTATAAAGAATTGGAGACCCATCACCCTTCTGGACTCCTATAAAATTTTAGCCAAAGTCATGGCTACCAGGCTCAAGAAGATTCTCCCCAACATTATTGACTGTAGCCAAACTAGTTTTGTTAAGGGTAGATACATACAGGATAACATTGTCACCTACTGGGAAGCTATGGAGTGGGCTAGGGAGTCTAGACAGAAAGTTTGTATGCTCCTACTTGATTATGGAAAAGCCTATGAAAAGATAGAATGGTACTTCATTTACATGATGATGGAAGCACTGGGATTCCCCAACTACTTCATAACTATGGTCCAAACCTTAATGAAAGGGGCCCATACAAGAGTAGAAGTAAATGGTTTTAACTCAAACTCCTTTGAACTGACAAGATCAATAAGACAGGGATGTCCTTTGGCTCTAGCACTATTTGTAATAGCAGTAGAAACAATGGGACATATCATTGTTGACCACACTATCATACCAAGGGTCAGAGGTGTTCTAGTGCCAAAGAAAAAGGAGATCATCAATATCCAATTTGCTGATGACACATCCCTACTACTTAAACTTTAACTAGAGAACCTAACCTTCTTCATGGAGAAGATGAAAATGTTCTTCCTGGCCTCTAGGAGAAAAATTTCTATGGAAAAATCCCTCTTCTTGGGGTGGACAGAAGAACCTCCGGATTGGCTCTCTAGATGGAACTATAGGTGGGAGGGTCTAGAATACCAAGTTAAATACCTGGGCATCCCCTTCTCTCTAAAACCCAACTTTAAAGCCATGTGTGAAATGGTCAAAGGGAAAGTGGAAAAGAAACTAAACAAATGGGACAACCAATATCTTTCATTGCCAGGAAGGGTTCAAGTCTGTCAGAAAGTGCTCTCATCCTACACACTATACTTCTCTTCTTCCTAGATTTTCAACCAATACCAGTTCAACCATATCCAAAAATTTATAAGAGACTACCTATGGTCTAATGGTAGAGGAAAAATAGCCATCCATGTTGTCAAATGGGAATGGTGCACTAAAAACAAGAAACAAGGAGGAATTGGCCTTAAGGATATTAGAACTCAAGGAATCTCCTTGGCTACTAAATGGATCACTAGAGCCCTAGAATGAGAGGAGCCTTCGAAAGCTCTGATCAGAGGTAACATAGCTAGAGGACACCCCAAGAAAGGGAAAGGTTGGAATCACCTTTCCATGAATTACATCATTGTAGGGGAGGTTGAAGTTAAGGTACATGGCTCAGTTGTATTCAAATCTATATGGAATGCTTGGAACTTGGTCAGACAGTACATTAATGACAATAATATTGTACACAACCATGATAAAATATGTGGTAACCGATCCATATGGTGGAATCTCAAGAACAAAGACAAGTCATTGGAACTACTACAGGGGTGCTCGACCAAGAAATGGAAAGATAAAGGCATCTCCTACCTTGTAGATATCCTACAAGATGATCAACTAATGGAATGGGATATTGTGAAAAACAATTATAACCTCCCCCAATGTCAATTCAGAACATACTCAGTGATTAAGGAGGCCTGTGGAAACCTCTTCCTTAATAAATAGATGCACTTGGATACTGACTTCCGTACCCATTACAGATGGTCTGATGGTACCCTAATTACCAAATCTAATCCCAAGGATATATATAACCTTCTTTCCTATGACTCCCCCATTTTCCCCCACCTTAACAATTGCTGGAACCTCAACCTTGGATCTAATAAATGGAGAAAAGTTTTTCTTAACCTGTGGTCCTCCCTTGCTGAACCCAAAATCAAGTGCTTTCTTTGGCACCTTCTCTTACACAGGCTTCCCTTCCAATTTCCCAATGGTGACCTAAGTCCATGTGCCTTTTTCCCGCACCCTGAATCTATTAGTCATGTGTTCTTCTACTGCCTGTTTGCTTGTGATATCTAGAAACTCTTTGGATTCCCTCAATGCTATGTTGTTTAAGTTCTTGACATCATATTAGGGAATATTAATGGATTAAAGTAGACTTTTAAAAGTTTTTTTCCACTCATTTCTGGTTTAATTATGTGGCACATTTGGAAGAAGAGAAATGATATTATTTTTGGTGGACATCATAGAAGCCTTACTGAGTCTCTCAAGAGACTCATATTCCATGACATTGATGTGCAGGTGACTATGGTGATCAAGATAAAGAAAAAGAAGTTGCAGGACCTATTCAAGTATGAGATGGTAAGACTTGGGGCTTGGGAGGTGTCACATGGATACACCTGGACTAAAGAATCAGAGGAGCTGGCTCCATTTAAAGTTGTACTGCAAAACTTCATGGCTGAGTTACAAGGACTAAACAAGGATGTCCCCATTAGAGCAGTTCCAGGCCCCGAGGCTCCAATAGCAGTGCCCCTGGCACCATATGAACCACACCTTAGGAGGGATGAAGTGCTAAAATGGATGGAAGGACCACTTGGATGGGTCACCTGGGTACCCTATAGAGAGGAAGACTTTGGATGATAGTATTTTGATGTATTGTTGATCTATTTTTGTATAACTCTCTGTGGTATACTTTGATAGTTTAGAAGTTTTTTTTATATTCCAAATATAGCAGTCAGGTCTGGCTGAAAATATACAATGTTGGTATATGTTTTGGCTCTCATTTTGATAGATTAGATCGAACTAGACACCTGGATGTTTACATTTTTATGAAATCAATAAATTCATATATCTTTAATAGAAAAAAAAAATTCTAAGACAATTAATTTAAAAGACGACAACATTACCAATTTCAAATTTCTAATTATAATTAACTTAGTTTATTGTATATTACTCCAAGATTAAATTTTACTATAATCTTATAGAATATATTATTGCATAAATTATTATAAAAAAATAATGAAAGACCACTAATTTAATTCCCCCAAGATGTTACACTAATTAAAGTGTTACAATATTAACTTCATGCAAAAAATTCTTAAAACAACCAATCCAACTATTTAGAAAAGTCTTTTAAAAAAACCATTAACATCACCCTCTTGAAACAATAAAAAAAAGGTTCCCACTTAAAGGCCTTACTTTAAAACTAAGTTTTTTTGTTTTTTTTTAATCCCTTTTTTTTCCTCTCATATTGTGCAAGCCCTAATCCTAATTCAAAATTAGGGTTAGGCTCTAAAATATGAAGTGACAAAAAAAACTAGCTACCATTTCTAACCCTAAATTCTTCTCCATTTGCTTCTTCCTACAAACCCTAGTTTTTTTTTGTCTTCTTTGATTTGTGAATGTGTTGCAGGTCTGAAACTCAAGCATGGAGGTTTTCTTATTTTATATACATTTCTCCCTTAAAGCCTAAGTCCTCCTTTTTCCAATTTCTCCAATTCTAGCTTAGTCTCTAAGTTAGAGAGTGGGTGTTAAAACTCAGCAACATGGAGAGTCACCACTAAAAAGGCCACTAGAAACTCATGGGAAAAGGAAAAGCCTCATATTGGTCTCTCTTCCCTAAGTCTCTTATATTTTTCTAAAAATGGATCTAAAAAGGGGAAACTTAAAAAGGTGAGTAAAGTCTTTGCATCAAAACAGAAGAGTGGTCTATCCAAGATCAAGCTTCCCAAAAGTTGATTTTCGTCCAACTTGGGATACCAAATTTTGGAAGGGTCTCTTGGTCAACCAAAGGTTATCCTAGGATTAAAAATGACCCTTACCCATAGGTATACCAAGTGGGATACCTAAAAATGACCCTAACACACCCCTAAGCACTTTACTAACCCCCCAAAAGTCCACTAAAAGCATACTCACGAAATTCCATTGAAGTGACCACTCCTTCAGCTCTCTAGTCAAGGAAAAATACATGGGGATCTACTTGGTACTATCCTAGGTAGATGGACACCCAATCCCCATGTGTACATGTCATGGTCTTAAGTACATATACAAGTGTCAAGTGAAACATACAAATACTTACACATCACTAGACACATGTCATATCCACTTGGGCATAAAACACAAAGAAAATAAATATGAAAATAAAATTTAAGAACTAAATTCAAACAATCAACCATTTACGTTTACAAATTAAATCATGATACAATAAGGTCTTGTCTCTCATTAGACGCAACCTTGGCTTAAACTAAGTTCACATATACCTATGTTTGGTTCCCCAGATTTTAATACCATGGTCTCATACCTGCACACTAAATCCAAATATTGGTAGCCCAAGGAGATAAAATGTACTTCATAAAGAAAATAAACAATATTCAAAACCTTAAGGAAACATCTTCATATTAAATTTATTACCTAAGGTCATAAGCAATAATAATTTATTTTAAGCATATAACTTAAAGTCAGACCCACTTTGCATGATAATTAAATTAAATCTCAATTTTCCAATAATCCTCATATCATCACTAACCCATCACATAATCATAATGTTTTTCCAAATCAAAGGTCCAAAATACAAACATAATATAGTCCATCAGGTGCATCATAAATTATCTAGTATCCAACATCCAAAATGATCAATCCATGATATAAAGCATAAAATCCATAAAGTTTGTAGTGCATCAAAATGAAATTTATCATGTACTAGGTCTAACATAAGCAGAAATATGGAAAGCTACGATGGGGTTCGGGGTGAGGCCTCACAGAAAAATTGCTGAAAGTTGGATTCACCAGAGCAATTGTCTATGCAGAATGGATCTCAAATATTGTGTGTGTGTCAAAACTAGATAAGTCTACTGAGTATGCACTGATTTTAGAGATATTTATAGTTCATGTCCCAAAGATGACTTCCCTTTTTTCCCAATATTTACATGATTATTGATATGACAGAATGAAATCATTAATGGATGGTTTCTCCAGGTACAACCAGGTCAAATTTTCTCTTGAAGATCAAGAGAAGAAAACATTAACATGTGCCTAGGGTACCTTATGTTGGAATGTCATGAAATTCATCTTGAAAAAATAAGGTGCTACATACCATAGAAATGTAACAACCATCTTACATGACATGGTGCACAAGAACATGGAAGAGTATGTGGATGATACAATAGTGAAAATCCAAAAAAGGTACAAGCAATCAAAAAGATGCAATAATCTAAGAACATCAACAAAATAAGAACACTCCAAAGGAGGATTCAATCAATTAGAAGATTCATCTCACAGTTGGCCAACAAGGTACAACCCTTCACAAAGACCTTATGAAAAGGAGTGGCATATCAATGGAATGAAACATGTGACAATAACTTTACCAAAATCAATGAATATTTGGGAAATCCACCAGTCCTCATGTCTCATATATAGGGTAAGCCATTAATTCTTTACATCTCAACTACTACAACATCACTGGGGGTACTCCTTGTACAATAGGATGAGAACAAGAAAGAACAAGATATTTATTGCATTAGTAGAACTTTGGTCTTGTATGAGATGAACTATTTAGTGATTGAGAAGGATTCTCTTTCTATTATGTTTTCATCACAAAAAAATGAGGCATTATATGTTGGCACACTCTATAAAACTGGTTACAAAGATTGATCCACTAAAATACCTTCTAAGCAAAGATACTTTGATTGGCAGGTTAGCTAAATGGGTCATGATCCTCAGCAATTTTGACATTGAGTACGTCTCACAAAAGGATATCAAAGGGAAAGAAATTGTAGATCAATTATATGAAGCCCCAATGCAAGATGATCAACCTATCAACATTGAGTTCCCTAATGAATCCATTATGCACATCACTCATAGATCCTGGAAGATGTTCTTTGACGACTCTTTTACTCAACAAGGCTCAGGTGCAAGTATTTTATTTATCACTCCTCATAGCTACTCTATTCCTAATGCATACAAGATCTAGTTTCCTTTCACAAACAACATCATTGAATATGGAGCTTTGGTGAATGGAATGAAATTAGCCATTGAATGTAATATTTATAGGTTACATATTCATGGTGACTCTCAACTAATAATTAACCAAATTAATGATGTCTATCAAACAAGGTATGATTAACACATACCTTACAAAATGATGGTTGGTGATTTTAAAAATTACTTCAATTTCATCACATTCCAAAAGATTCTGAGGACATAAAACAAATTTTTCGATACAATGTCTACACTCACCTCCTTACCACAATAAGGAGAAGACTTCCATTATGAGTTCCTGGTGGAAGAGATTCATTACCCAGCATAAAAATCTACTACCTCCTAGATAATATGTTCTATCATAGGAAAAGAATCATCTAACTACCAACATGTTTATGCTTATCTATGTCATCAACTCATCCCTGATGATCTAACCCGTAATAAAAACTGACACTTGATTTGAAATGCCCCACAGTATGTTCTCATGGAAAAGGACTTGTATAGGATAGGACTATATGGTACTTTTCTTAGGTTTTTAGAAAAGGAATAGTCCAAAAGTGTGTTAGCTGAGGTCCATGAAGGTACTTTTGGTTCTCATTCTAATAGTTTGAATCTAGCTCAAAAAATGTTGAGAGTTGGCTACTATTAGCCAGACATGTAGAAAGAAGCCATAAGGTACTCCAAAGATTGTAATAAATTTCATTTGCATGGCCATCTTATATATGCTTCAGCTAGGGAGCTTAATCCTTTCATCATACATTGGCCCTTTAAACAATGAACATTTGACCTCGTCAGGAAAATATATCCATCCTCTTCAAACGAACATAAATTCATAATAACAACCACATAATACGTCACTATGTGGGTTGAAGCAGTCCCACTTATAGAAGCAATAGGAAAATAGGTGACCCTATTCATTTTGAACTACATAATTTGTTGATATGGTGTCCCTTCATCTATTGCAATTGATAATGGAGGGAAATTTAAGAACAATGATATAAACAAACTTTGTGTTAAGTTCAATATCAAAAAAAATTATTCTTCTATCTATTATCCATAAGGAAATGGGTAGGCTAAGGCCTCAAATAAGAATCTTTTGAAAATATTGCATTGCACTCTAAATAGATTAGGAAAGGATTGTCATTTGTAGCTCAATATTGCATTATGGGCCTACAAAACAAGCATTAGAACACCTACTGGAGAAAATACTTTTTCTCTAGTATATGGAACATAAGAGATCCTACCCATAGAAGTAGAGATCCCATCTTTGAGGGTTTCTTTACATAGGCTGATAATAGATGAAACTCCCAAAGTCTTAAGACTGCAAGAGCTAGAATTGTTGGATGAGTGTTAGCAAGCGGCGTTCAATCATCTCAGAGCATATGAGAAGAGAATGTAAAGAGGATAAAATAAAAAGTTCAAACCTAGAGATCTTCAGGTTGGCAACCTAGTGTTGAGTGAAAATTCACACAATCAATCACATATTAAGATCAAAAGGGGAAGTTCAAACCCAACTCATTGGGTCCTTACATAATTGTTCAGACTTAGAATTATTAACTAAAATTAGGCATTAAGGCTAACAATAATTCTATCCTGACAATGGAAACCTCTCCTAGCTGTGGGTAGACTATGAATGAAGAGGAATCTCTGGATTCTAGGCAGGTTGCTATAAAATATGGAATATCACTTTTCTGATCTGCAAATTGTTGGGAAAAGGGAAAATAAATACTATAACTTAAAATGATAAGGGTGATACACCAATGAATAATTCAGACTTCACAAAAAGATGAATTTCAATCCTGAATCATGAATGAATACTAAAACAATCTGACTCTCTGTTCAACATATAGGTTAATAAATTCATGCTACCAGGGTTCTACCACAAACAACTTGGACAATTAACAACATACTTTTCTTACACAAGGCCTATGGGCAATTGATTATCTTGAGAAGGAACAGAATTTCATTCACTTCCTTTAGATAATAAATGATTTGACACTTGTTAGAGAAGATGAGACAGGATTCGATATTGAAAAACAAGTACACAAAATAGGAGTCAAAGAATCTGGTTCATTCTTTCAAAAATTTGACAAAATGATTACAAAAATGGCCTGCAAAGCACTTAGGAATGATATGTTCACTATATGCCCTCTCTCCAAAATCTGCAACCCTTAATTGATCACCAAAAATCAATTTTATAACCAGCTCCAGCCTCAAATTCAAAAATCTAAGCTCCTCAATCTTAGCCTAAAAGCGTGCCTAAAAATATGCCACTACATTAAGTTCCTCAAACACGCCTCTTTTCCTAAATTTTGGCCTAAAAATATAAGGAACTAATCCTTTTACACAAATAACATATGCCAAAAATTATACAAGGCTTTAATATTAAATAAAAACTTAATACTAATTACACTACCCCTATACCCTAACTCCCATTTCCTAACTTAGATAAAAATCTAAGTGTGAACTATTACAAAGTGGAGAAGTCGACATGACCCTCAATCCACTTGCAATGCATTTGAAAGAATGATGGGGATAAGGATGAAAGGTGGCATGTTTGGTTTTCGAGGCTAAGTTTGCACTATCATGCAATGAATGCACTGCTTTGCTTGGAGGACTCCAAAATAGTTATTCCATTTTCCTTGGCATTTGTGTCTGTGTTCTCTTGAATCTTCTCAGAGAAATCTTAGGGAAATGAAACCCTAAGCTTCCTGTAACTATGAAGGAGCTCGGCTTGACTATGAGAATCTTTGACTGCTACTGGACTTGAGCCTTTATCTGTTACTTCCTTTGTGTGCAACTTTGTTAGAACTCAGCATTTGTTTTTGTCTCTCCTTCAGTGAACTGTAAGTTATTCTTCGAACTTCCTGCTGATTTTGCAATGAACTACAAAGTTTGAGCACGCATTTCTCCTTGTTAACTATTTGTTCCACTGTTGCTTTTGATATACTAACAGTTTATGAGTTATAGTTGTATCTTTGTTTTCAACAGTCAAACTTGTTATTTCGTTCCTTTACTTTACATTAGTCGTGGTACATTGAAGGTTCTCTTTTTATGGCCATGAACCCATATCATGCTCTACGGCATCTATTGTTATGCATCTCTGTTGAACTGTTCCTTAACTTTCATCTTCTTCTGCTATGGCTTATAACCACGGCTTCATGGCTTCATGCATTATATCTGCTATTCCCCATATTTACATGGGCTTTATTCAATACGGATCCATGCATTTCTGAACTCACTGTTGTTTATCTATTATTTTGTACATGCGGGTTCAAAGGTTTATGAACCCGAACTTGTTCTCAACAATTTTATTGACAACTATGAACACATTTGAAGCACTTATGACTGGCATAGATATAAATTTTTTTACAAACTAGTAACAGTCATTATTTTAACTGTTGTCATTTCATTTGATTCTTAAAACCATGACTGTCACTAGTTTATAAATGAGTTCCTCGGTTTACTTAAAATAAAATAACCCCTTCACATTTTGATAACTGGAACAGCGGTAAGCAGCTTATGGTCATTTTCTGAAATTGACACAGCAGCACACTTCTCACATTGATGGAACTTTGAATTACTGTCAACTACATCTTTATCAATTTTAAGTATCTACCTCAGCATATTTTGTGATAATATAGATCATCCAAATTGTTGACTCTCTTTTGCTGACATAGGCAGAACCCTGTGTAATCAATAGATATAAACTTGATGAACTGGTGAATTCTCTTCTTTGCAAACCAAATATGATGAGCTTAGCCATGATAGACAATTGCTTTAGGAAACCATGAAAACACCTCTTAATAACTTACTAAAGTTGCAAGGTTATGAGTGAAAAATGCTGAAGATATGATCTATTATAAATAAAACCATTGCATTTCTCACTCATAACCTTGCAAACCTTAGAAGGTGATTATGACTGAGATATACTCAACACATTTTCTTATTTCCATAGTAGATAAGTACTCTGTCCTTTATGATATTCTTCTGCTGGTTACACATGCTCTATTCCAGTTTATACATATTTTCCATTTTATGTTCAGCTTGCATCCTGTAGCTTTTTCCACTATAAATAATTCACATTGATGTTGAATCTGCACTTAATATGATAAGTACAACAAGATGAAAGTGTCTATTTGTTGTTAATGAGGTTCGAGCATGGGCTCATGACACTCAAAAACAATAGAATGTTAAATAATGAGGTTCGAACACGGGTTCGTGACACTGAATAAAAACAAACTGTAAACACTTCATTATTTTATAGTTTAATCTTGAAGCACTCTTTTGTATTCAGAAAAAAATATGTTTATGATTTAAAAATGTACTTTGAAACAGTAAGGACATATTTGTACCAGTGTTTATGCATCACCATTTGTATCTTGAACAGGAAAGTTGGCAATCATTGGCATTTTTTGTAGCATTCTCATCATAGAAACCATATTAATCTGCATCTTTGATGATGACTGAAAGTGAAAACCAATTAGCTGTTATCTGCAAAAATAATCTGTTAAGCTTTCAAATAACATCATTATGAAATACATATTCTAAAAAAGGTTTCTCAATTTGAAACATATTAAGTCCCTTTCATTCAGACACCTGGTTAATAAAAAGGACAACATACACCACAATAATCATTAGTAGTAAAAGGTTTCATGTCAGAAACAAGTCCCTTTAACACTACCTTGCAGTGAGTGTCAATGTACATTTCCTTATTTCATTTAATTTTCCAGATTGATATGCAGTATTGAAAACTTGATTGCTATAGTATGTTATTTGTTTCTCATGTATTTCTTAGATCCATCAGGATCTAGCCATTTTTTCTTCCTCATGTAGATGGAAACCTTAAAGACCTAGATGCAGGTGGAGACTCGGACTCCTGAAGACCTAAGTGCAGAGACCTAGCAGACAACCAGCTGACTCAAAGACAAGACAAGGCAATGCATGGGACCCCTATTCCATACTTCAATCTTTCTTTTCAATTCTACAATGTACTCTAAATATTGAATTGAAATATGAAACAAGAAAGGACATTTGTATACTACATTCAATATGAAAGTACAATGTAATGATTATTTATGAATTTTTTGGAAATTTTTTGGAATGATAATCAATACTTAAAGTACAATAATGACATTTAAAATGAATGCAATAAGGACATACCAACTAAAAAAACCTACAAGGTAGTGTTAATTAGACAAACAAATGCAACCTTTTCCTACTAACGCTTATTGTATTGTATGTTGTATTTTTGAGTAACAATTTTGGCGACTTCTGCTAGATGTCTGCCTGCTAGACATGACCTATAGACCTATCCTAGGGAAATAGAATTTAGGAAAACTAAACCATGAAAGCAACCTTTATTGAAAATGAAAAAGCATCTAAACTAGACTCAATGCAACCTAAGAATGTAGTTCTTGGACAACACTTATTGAATTTGAAAAAAAACTGAACCTAACCTATCCCTCAAAGAAAATCTTGAGGTGTATTCCATTCACTAGAATCTGCAATTCTTCTTGTTCAGTTGTGGACAACCGAAAAGCATTGTTGTCCTTACAGGCTATGATAACAAAAGGGCCTGACCAAAAATTATCAAACTTATCATGTTGCCCTAGCCTGCTCTTTAGCACATCCCACTTGAGTACTAAATCTCCTTCCTTAAACTCTCTGAACTTAGCTTTCTTATCAATAGATCTTTTAGTTTGTGTTTTCTTAAGCTCCATTGTATCCAATGCTTTTCTCCTTTCCTCTTCAAGTTGTAACAAATTAGCATACCTCAGTTTAAGGGGATCTTCTTCTCCAAACAATAACATCTGATCAGCCAGATGCAAGGCTGGAAATTTAGTAGAAACTGGCAATCTGGCCTCTTTAACATAAACTAGGACATAAGGGGAATTCCCAATTACCTTTTTAGGCTTAATCCTATCCAACCACAAGGCTTCCTTCAATTTAGAATGCCAATCCCTCTTATTTTCCAGCAGAGTCTTTTTAATAATTTTGATTAGATTTTTGTTTGTAGATTCTCCAAGACCATTACCCTGAGGATCAAAGTTAGAAGAAGTGTTTAAATAAATCCCATTCTTCACAGCCCATTCTGTAATAACTAAACCAATGAAAGCCATAACATTGTTAGAAATAATTGATTGAGGAACTCCAAACCTGGTCGTAATATCTTCATAGAACTTTAACACAGCAGGTCCAGAAGCCTCCTTTAGTGCAATAGCCTCAGTCCATCTTGTAAAATAATCAGTAGAAGTTAAAATCCATTTATGACCTGCACTAGAATTAGGATTTATAGGACCAATAAAGTCCATTCCCCACTTAGAAAATGGTTGATCAACCACAATTGGTTTTAATGGCAGTGCTGCCAACCTTTGTTTTCCTACAAAAAGTGCACATTTATGACATTTTCTAGCCCAAACATGAGCATCCTTAAATAAATCAGGCCAATAATAGCCTGCCCTTAGTATTTTCTAGGCTGTAGTTTTAGGACTAAAATGTCCACCACAAGATCCCTCATGAAACTCAGATAAAATTATGCCTTGATCTAGTGAATCAATACATTTAAGAAACATCCCAGAATAGTCTTTTCTATATAGAGTACCATCAATAAGAACATAGGGGATAGATTTTAACCTGTAGTATCTCCTCTTTGCCTTATCAAGATTACTTGGGCATTGCCCAGTTCGCAAGAATATGGTCATATCTGTCAACCAAGTCACAGGATTATTAATCAAAATAATATCATTTTATAAATTTTCAAATTCTTTAGATGCTTCTATAAGTTCTTCTTCTTCTTCCATTTGTGCATAAAGGCCCTTGCCTCTAATTAGCTTAGTCACATGAATCTGTATATCATACTCCATAACCCTTGTTATCCAACCAGCTATCTTTTCATTAACATCCTTGTTCAACAAAAACTCCTTGATGCTAGGATGAGCAACCATTAAGTGCACCTTATTTCTAGCAATTAAATGCTTAAACTTCTTCAAAGCTTTAATAACAGCTAGTACATGTTTTTCAATAAAGATGTACCTTCTCTCGTAATCATCCATACCTTTGCTAAAAATGCAACTTGCTGCTCTTGCTTTTCATCATTCTTTTGAACCAGCATAGCTGAAATAGTGTCAGAACCACCATAGGCATACAAAACGAAGTCTTTAGTAAAATCAGAATTAACAAGAGTAGGGGCTGAAGACAAAGCCTATTTAATCAATTCAAAATTCTTCTTTCCTTCCTCAGTCCAGCTGAAAGGAATATCCTTTTTAAGCATTGTGGTCAATGGTTTTAGTAGTTTTGCAATGTTCGGGATAAACCTCCTTACAAAGTTAATTCTCCCAATAAAACTCTTCAATCCTTTCTTGTGTTTAGGCAATGAAAGCTCAAGAATTGCATGAATTATTTTGGGATCTATTGTAGTTCCCTCCATAGACACCTGATACCCTAAAAGTTTTCCCTCGTGAACTGAAAACACAGATTTCTTAGGATTTAAAGAAATTCTGAATTCTCTACATCTTTGTAATATCTATCTCAAATGATCAATATGCTGATTTGCAACCTTGTTGTAAATTGTCACATCATCAAGATAAACCAGAACAAATTTATACATTAAGTTCTTAAAAGCCATGTCCATTTCTTTCTGAAAAGTTGCTCCAGCATTAGATAACCCAAATGGCATTCTTCTGTAAGCCATGGTACCCCATTTAGTTGTAAAAGCTATTTTAAATTGATCGATTTCTTTGACTAAAATCTGGTTGTAACCAGAGTACCCATCTAAGAGTGAGAATCTCTTAGAACCTGAAACATATTGTAAAATTTGTTCCATGGAAGGAAGAGGGTGTCTATCTTTCAGAGATGCCCTATTAAGGTCTCTAAAATCTACACAAAGTCTTATCTCTCCATTCTTCTTCCTTACTGGTACTAAGTTAGAAACCCAAGATGTGTGCTTAATAGGAAATATAATACCACCATCTAGGATTTTCCTCAGCTCTTTTAGCATTAATGGCTCTAATTTGGGATTTATAGGCCTTTGCCTTTGTCTAATTGGCTTAGCATTAGGCTCCAACTCTATAGTATGCTGGGTTAATTGGGGATCAAAACCCTTTAGATCAGAGTAATCCCATGCAAAAACATCATTATATTCTCTAAAAAGATCAATAAATAGTTCCTTTTCTTTAGGAGAGTTTATTTTACCAACCTTCAACCGCTTGTCTTTGAAAATTTCTATTTCTTCATAATGATCTTCTTTAATCAACAAGCTAGTTTTACCCTTCTTGAACTGATCATCAGAATTAAAAGCTGATTCCAAGCTTACTAATCCCTTTGGTAGCTTATTGGTTTTCAATTGAATAATACGGTCTTCCATTTGCTGAATATTTTTGTTATCTCTTGAAGCTGAAAAACCATCTGTTTCTATTAGAAAACTCAATATATGTTCATCAGTATTGAAAACTTGCCAATAAGTGTCATTATCCAAAATGGATGGCCTAACAATTATCTTAATGTGTGACTGGTCTGAAATCAGTCCTTTATTTTCTGTAATTACAATATGAGCACCAATACCAACCAGCCTATCAGCGTGCATATTTTCCCTTCTAGGAATTGAAATCAGGTTGAAAGCATCAAATTCATCCAGAATATCAGAAACTCTAGATTTATACATCTTAAGCAAATCATTTTTAACAGTATTAATACCTCTCACCTGCTTAACAATAAGCTCACTGTCACCAAATGCTCTCAGACACTTAATACCTTTCAATCTTGCCCATTCTAATCCCTGGATCAAACTCTCATACTCTACTACATTGTTAGAACATGGAAAAGATAACTGATAAGCTGCATAAAATCTATCACCTTGAGGTGAAATCAACATCACTCATGCACCAATGCCATCCTTATTTTTAGACCCATCAAAATACAAATCCCATAGCTGGTTAGATAATTCAGATTCAGAACATTGATCTTTAATCAAATTAGGAACAACAACATCAGATTCTAACATCACATAATTACCAAAACCAACATCAAACACATCCATTTCTTGGTCATTTCTAGCTGCCCATTCATCAAGAACCATATTGGGATATTCTTCAGTTTGTGTGTTATAAGATGAAATCTCATTGATTTCATCTGGATCCATGATCACATAGCTTACATTAATGGGACTAGGATTATAAGGCTCTATATGGTCTTTGGCCCATAATTCTAATTTTATGGTCACCTTAGCACCATACCTAGTTCTAAAATACAGGTGAGACAAATCTGATGAGAAATATCCATCTATCTTGGCTGTGAAGTCTCTTGATAAACATAGAGAAAAGTAAGGTGGCAGATCTATGACAAAAATATCTTGGGAAATGGAGAAATTTGGACATGAGTGCAAGGTTAGAATTTCATTTTTAACAACCCCAATAGTTTTAACTGAAGAACCATCAAGTTGAACAACTCCTTTCTTAAGAGGTTCATACTTCAAATCCAATATATCAGCTATACTCTCTGGCATGACAGTGCTGGTTGCACCACTGTCAACCATACAATTATGCGCTAATTTGTTTCCAATGATTAAAGAAACATAGAAAGGAGGAGGCTTAACATTTTTAGATTTCTTACATCCCTTTTCTGTCACCTTCTGCATATTTTCTGATTTTCTTTTAGTTGGTATTGCTGGCTACTTTAATTCTACAGTATTCTTACTTTCTTGTGATTCTTGCTGTTGTACTTTACCAATCTTTTTTTCCTTTTGTTTGACTGCTTCATCTTGAACCACTGAAGGCTCTGAATTGACCAAGACCACTCTAGGAGTATGATTTATATCTTGATGTGGAATTGTTGTTCCTTTTGACAGTTCCTCCTTTAATAAATTATTTTGTCCTAGAATAGCTAATGAATCCCACATGGAAATAGAAACATTCATCTTTTTCATACTATCAACAATGTTATAAGGAACAACAAATTGTACCTTCTGAGAAGACTTACTAATACTCTGATCTAGCTATTTCTGATATTGTATGTTTATGTTCACATGAGTAGAGGCCCCCTTTAGGATTGAAACTGGTGGAATGAGTGATGATTGATTTGTAGCAGCTATCCTAGCAGTTGATCGCTCTGATTCTAGGGCTCTTTTCTTGGCTCTAGTGTTTGCTAATATGGATGAATCACCATTTACTCCACATAACTCTTCCTATTTCCAATTGAGGAATGCAGTGTTAGGATTAGTTGTATCACAGTGTTGCTGAGCCTCTTCAGTAGATATAGTAGGTTGTGAATCTATGATACTTTGGACCATTAAGGCTTGATTGAGCACCCCATTAGTACACTTAGACTAATTGTGTTGTTCATTACAGGGATAAAACCACTCATAATCCATAACAAGGTTATTTTGGCTAGGAACAATATCCCTAACAGCATTGAGAGGTGCCATATTGTATGGCCTATAAGGCCTTTGATTCCAGTTTTGCCTATTTGCATTACTATTTCCTTGATAATGTTGCTTATTGCCTTGATAACTGGGCTAATTAGGCTGCTGAGATGAGGAACTAGCAAATTGATTTTGAGTATGGGCTATGGGATGGCTTTGCTGCCTTTTCAAGTTCACTAATTCATTCCCAAAAGTTTGTAGCAAGCTCTCAATCTTTTGCTGGCAATTTTGTATGCTTTGCAATTCACTAGGAGTAATCAATGGCATAATTGGCTGGATATTGGGAAAGTAAGGCATGGGTGGCCTTGGAGCTACCTTTCCTACCTGAATGAGACTATTCTCTACTCTAATTGCAATATCATAGGCTTGAGGTAAAGAATTTCCTCCCATGGACTGGATCATTACTGAAATATCACTATTCAATCTTTTGAGAAAATATAGAAAAGCATATTCGGCAGAGGGTCTTACCGTGGCAGGAATCCTATTCTAATTTTTCTATAATCTGAGATTAAAATCACTTAACTCTTCTTGAGGAGCCCTTTTGATAGTAGTTAATTTCTCTACTAAAGACAAATTGTCAGATTTATCCTCAAAAAACTTAGAAATATTTTCCCCAAAAACATCCCATGTAGAAATAGAATTTATTGGAATATTTTTGAACCAGTCAAGAGCTTTACCTTTAAGTGATGTAGCCAATAGCTTCCTAGCCACATCTTCCTTTGTGACATGGTGGAAATTGCACAGGGATGCAATATCTCTGATGTGTTCAATAGCTATTACTTGACCTTCTCCGGTGAATGATGGTAGGCCTTTCAAGGCAGCCAAGGGTATATTATTGTGATTTGCAATCTAGAGAGGACTACCTTGATCAAAAGGGACAAAAGGAAAATTTCTTGCCATTCCTATAGCTAGTGGTACTTTTTGCTGAATAGCAGGTACAACAGGAGGTTGAGTATGCTGAACTACCTTCCTTTGGTAAGTCTTCAAATTGTGGGGATTTGCTGCAGTAACACTTGTAGAAGCTCCAAAAACAAAATTATTTATAGAAAAATCTTCAATACTTGGAAACTCCGATCCAGAATGAGTAGGAACACTCAGATCTTTAAGAATATTGATTTCTTCAATAATAACTTCAAGTTCTTCTAAATTCATAGCTTGATCTTCAAAAATGGGATTATCAAATGAAGAAAAAATTGAGTTCAATAAAGCACCTCTTGGATCTTGTGATGTTCTTCCACCTCTGGATGATCTTCCTCCTCTTCTACTTGACTGTAACTCCTGGTACACAAATCCTTGCTTGTTTGATCTTGTTGGAGTTCTACTCATTAAAATCCACACTGAGAGCTTAAATCAATCATACAACTTAAATCAGAACTGAGAAGTAGTTCACTGTCCCACCGGGCGTGCCAAAAATTGTTCAGACTTAGAATTTTTACCCAAAATTAGGCATTAAGGCTAACAACAATTCTATCCTAACAATGGAAACCTCTCCTAGTTGTGGGTAGACTATGAATGAAGAGGAATCTCCAGATTCTAGGCCGGTTCCTATAAAATATGGAATATCACTTTTCTGATCTACAAATTGTTGGGAAAAGGGAAAAGAAATACTATAACTTAAAATGATTAGGGTGATACACCAATGAATAATTTAGAATTCACAAAAAGATGAGTTTCAATCCCAACTCATGAATGAATACTTTAACAATATGAATCTATGTTCAAAATATAGGTTAATAAATTCATGCTACCAGGGTTCTACCACAAACAGCTTGGACAATTAACAACATATATTTATCACACAAGGCCTATGGGAAATTGATTATCTTGAGAAGGAACAAAATTTCATTCACTTCCTTTAGATAATAAATGATTTGACACTTGTTAGAGAAGATGAGACAGGATTTGATATTGAAAAACAAGTACACAAAATAGGAGTCAAAGAATCTGGTTCATTCTTTCAAAAATCTGACAAAATGATTACAAAAATGGCCTGCAAAGCACTTAGGAATGATATGTTCACTATATGCCCTCTCTCCAAAATCTGCAACCCTTAATTGATCACCAAAAATAAATTTTATAACCAGATCCAGCCTCAAATTTGAAAATCTAAGCTCCTCAATCTTAGCCTAAAAGCGTGCCTAAAAATATGCCACTACATTAAGTTCCTCAAACATGCCTCTTTATCTAAATTTTGGCCTAAAAATATAAGGAATTAATCCTTTTACACAAATAACATAATCCAAAAATTATACAAGGGTTTAATATTAAATAAAAACTTAATACTAATTACACTACCCCTATACCCTAACTCCCATTTCCTAGCTTAGATAAAAATCTAAGTGTGAACTATTACAAAGTGGAGAAGTCAACATGACCCTCAATCCACTTGCAATGCCTTTGAAAGAACAATGGGGATAAGGATGAAAGGTGGCATGTTCAGTTTTCGAGGCTAAGTTGGCACTGTCATGCATTGAATGCACTACTTTACTTGGCAGACTCCATAACAGTTATTCCATTTTCCTTGGCATTTGTGTTTGTGTTCTGTTGATGCTTCTCAGAGAAATCTCAGGGAAATGAAACCCTAAGCTTCCTATAACTATGAAGGATCTCGGCTAGACTATGAGAATCTTTGACTGCTGCTGGACTCAAGCCTTCATCTGTTACTTCCTTTGTGTGCAACTTTGTTAGAACTCGGCATTTGTGTTTGTCTCTCCATGAGTGAAATGTAAGTTATTCTTTGAACTTCCTGTTGATTTTGCAATGAACTACAAAGTTTGAGAATGCATTTCTCATTGTTAACTGTTTGTTCCACTGTTTCTTTTGATATACTCACAGTTTATGAATTATAGTTGTATCTTTGTTTTCAACAGTCGAACTTGTTATTTTGTTCCTTTACTTTGCATTAGTCTTGGGTACACTGAAGGTTCTCTTTTTATGGACATGAACCCATATCATGCTATACGACATCTATTTTTATGCATCTCTGTTGAACTGTTCCTTAACTTTCATCTTCTTCTGCTATGGCTTATAACTGCGGCTTCATGGCTTCATGCATTATATATGCTATTCCCAATATTTACATGGGATTTATTCAATATGGCTCCATGCATTTTTTAACTCACTATTGTTTATCTATTATTTTGTACATGCGGGTTTGAAGGTTTATGAACCCGAACTTGTTCTCAACAATTTTATTGACAACTGTGAGCACATTTGAAACACTTATGACTGGCATAGATATAAACTTGTTTACAAACTAGTAACAGTCACTGTTTTAACTGTTGTCATTTCATTTGATTGTTAAAACCATGATTGTCACTAGTTTATAAATGAGTTCTTCAGTTTACTTAAAAGAAAATAATCCCTTCACATTTTGATAACTGGAACACTGGTAAGCAGCTTATGGTCATTTTCTAAAATTGACACAGTAGCACACTTCTCACATTGATGGAACTTTGAATTATTGTCAACTACATCTTTATCAATTTTAAGTATCTACCTCAGCATATTCTGTGATAATATAGAGCATCCAAATTGTTGACTCTCTTTTGCTGACATAGGCAAAACCCTGTGTAATCAATAGATATAAACTTGATGAACTGGTGAATTCTCTTCTTTGCAAACCAAATATGATGAGCTCAGCCATGATAGACAATTGCTTCAGGAAACCATCAAAACACCTCTTAATAACTTACTAAAGTTGCAAGGTTATAGTTGAAAAATGTTGAAGATATGATTTGTTATAAATAAAACCATTGCATTTCTCACTTATAACCTTGCAAACCTTAGAAGGTGATTATGACTGAGATATACTCAACACATTTTCTTATTTCCATAGTAGATAATTACTTTGTCCTTGATGATATTCTTTTGCTAGTTACACATGCTCTGTTCCAGTTTATACATATTTTATGTTTAGCTTGCTTCCTGTAGCTTTGTCCACTGTAAATAATTCACATTGATGCTAAATCTGCACTTAATATGATAAGTACAACAAGATGAAATTGTCTATTTGTTGTTAATGAGGTTCAAGCATGAGCTCATGACACTCAAAAACAATAGAATGTTAAATAATGAGGTTCAAACACGGGTTTGTGACACTGAATAAAAACAAACTCTAAACACTTCATGATTTTATAGTTTAATCTTGAAGCACTCTTTTGTATTCAGCAACAAATATGTTTATGATTTGAAAATGTACTTTGAAATAGTAAGGACATATTTGTACCAGTTTTTATGCATCACCATTTGTATCTTGAACTAGAAAGTTGGCAATCATTGGCATTTTTTGTAGCATTCTCATCATAGAAACCATCTTAATCTACATCTTTGATAATGACTGAAAGTGAAAACCAGTCAGCTGTTATCTGCAAAAATAATATGTTAAGCTTTCAAATAACATCATTATGAAATACATATTCTAAAAAAGGTTTCTCGATTTGAAACATACTAAGTCCCTTTCATTCAGACACCTAGTTAATAAAAAGGACAACATACACCACAATAATCATTAGTAGTAAAAGGTTTCATGTCAGAAACAAGTCCCTTTAACACTACCTTGTAGTGAGTGTCAGTGTACATTTCCTTATTTCATTTAATTTTCCAGATTGATATGCAGTATTGAAAACTTGATTGCTATAGTATGTTATTTGTTTCTCATGTATTGCTTAGATCCATCAGGATCTAACCATTTTTTCTTCCTCATGCAGATGGAAACCTTAAAGACCTAGATGCAGATGGAGACTCGGACTCGTGAAGACCTAAGTGCAGAGACCTAGCAGACAACCAGCTGACTCAAAGACAAGACAAGGCAATGCATGGGACCCCTATTCCATACTTCAATCTTTCTTTTCAATTCTGTAATGTACTCTAAATATTGAATTGAAATATGAAACAAGAAAGGACATTTGTATACTACATTCAATATGAAAGTACAATGTAATGATTATTTATGAATTTTTTGGAAATTTTTTGGAATGATAATCAATACTTAGAGTACAATAATGACATCTAAAATGAATGCAATAAGGACATACCAACTAACAAAACCTGCAAGGTAGTGTTAATTAGAGAAACAAATGCAACCTTTTCCTACTAACGCTTATTGTATTGTATGCAGTATTTTTGAGTAACAATAATTACTGTAGAATGAGCCTCTGGAGCCTATCAAATCTCTACACTAGAAGGAGTCATTCTCTAAGATCCCATCAACACTCTCATCCTAAAGAAATTTTACACCTGATTATTCTCATTATCCAGCAACATGTACATATTATATTGTCCTAAAAAAAGATAGAAAAAGTTAAAAATGTTATGAAGAAAAGCTAAAAATTAGAAAAAGTCCTAAAAAATGGTTATGTTCGTGAAAAATTAGCAATAGGAACCTTGATAGTATCCAAAAAAATAAAAAGTAAAATAAAATACAAAAAAAATAAAAAATAAAATAAAATACAAAAAAATGAAAAAGAAAGAAAAAGTGCCTCGGTGAAAACCTAGTAAATAGGTTCCTCGGTAGAAAAAATAAATCTCTACCAAGTAGGTGAAAACCTTGTAAATAGGCACCTCTTGTACTCAAGCACTCCATCTATCAATGCAATTCTTTGCGTCCTTCATTCTTTCCTTCAATTTTCTTCAGTTCATACACAGTTTTTCAGTCACTTTTGTGACACGTTAGATTTTTTAAAAACCCTCTTGGCTTGAAACCGATCAGAGTCATATTCTGGGGGCAATTGAATCAGCTTTGTACTAGCATTCCAAGTCAAGTCAATTATTCAGCACAAGTTCATCATGGATTGGAAATTTTTTCATCTCATTCCTAGGGTATCATTTCTTACTAGGGGGCAAGCACTCCACTTTGATCAATCTGGTGAACCAGACCATAGTCAGTATCGTAGTCCTTCCTAATGGAGATTTTACCACTAACACAATGTTGTTTCTCAACACCCTAATTAATAGTATTTCTTAACACTACTTATTTGGACACATTTGTGTTTCTCAACACACATTGGATAACATATCATGAACCCTAATATTGGCTTAATCTCAAGCACACAACTGTGTTTATCAACACTATACACTCACAAGCATGATGGTGTTTCTCAACACCCTACACAAACAAACATATAGCACTCACAAACTTTCTAAAGTTATGTTGAATATTTTCTTGGATGTTGTCTGTTATCAATTCTTTTTTCTCATATTTTCTTTGATTTTTTCTTGTTGGTATGGTCCCAATGATCCTACAACATCAAAATAAACTGTGTGTCTGTTATAAGGACTTTCTCATTAAGGTATAAAATCCTCACATACCTTCACTCTATTTTCTTGAATTCCAAGGTGAGGTGTGAACTATCGATATCCTTGACTATTATTAATCTGTCTATTTATGCAAGATTACACTCATGGTTATCTCAGCTTTGTATGCCTTACTACTGGTGTACCCTTGCAACATCAAATGGAAACAATGTTCATGTCATCTTGGCTTTAATACCTCGATTCTTACATTGGTTTCCCACTTTTTATCAGATTAAATTCATACTCACATCCTTATGGTCACAGTAGCTCCAGTAAGTTTTGTATCGACTCCAATGTCCCAAACGCTCAGTGATAAAAATAGAAAACAAAAATCCACTAACTAAGTCCTAGGTTGCATTCATGTTAGCTCTTGCATTGTAGTTCAATAGCAAGATAACATTTCAACATTACTCTCCAAAAATGAAGGGTTTTGCAGCGATCTCTCTCTAGTGAAAGGTAAGGCCTGAATCCATTTTTGGGATTAAAATCAACATCTGAGATCATTTTATTTGTAAAAATCACAATTTGACTTTTTTAGTCAAATGTAATTGATTGCTTGTGCAATCAATCCTTTGAACTCCAAAAAATGAGAATTTCTCCTAAAAACAATCAATGTGCCATAATTTTAGTCAAACCTTGCCAAAATTTCAGGCAAACTTGGTCAAGAGGACCTAAAAAAAGTGCAAAATGTGTCCTAAATGCTTACAACCTCATAAAAATTAGATCAGTCTCTTCCTATATCATTTTATCAATCAAATTATTTTTGATCTTTGGGGCACCTAGCCATATTTTTTTTCTCCCGAGGGGGCATGTTTTTGCAAGTAGCCAAAGATATATAACATATATGTTTTCATTTATGGAAACACTACTTATTGACATGGTCGCTTGGAATGCAATATAGTTTTGGTTGTTCAGTTTTGGAAAAATGACTAAGTCCAGGAAGTAGCTCACATAATACAATTGCATTATTTTGTTTGGCGAGCACAGTATGTGATACATTACATCATGCAAGCTTAGATGGATGATGTATGGGATGCATTATACCTGTAGTTAAGGTCACGTGTAGTTTAGAGTTGATTGACAAGAGTTACAACATGCTTTGGTATGCAAAGATAGTATAGAATTAAAACAAGGTAGATGAGCGGTTGTGATGATTAAGAGAGTAACGTGTGGACTCCAGGAGTGCTACTTTGTATTTTAGTCAGGTCTTATTCTCTCCTTGTGGATATATAATCACCCATTGTATATCTACTATTGGGTTATATGTTAGACACATTTTGTGATGCTCTTGTGAGTTGACTTAACATATTATGAGATCATGTATACATCTAAAGATGTTTTTGAGATGCAAAAAGGTGTAGTGTGTGGATGCATTGGGATATTAGATTAATGCAGAGGATATTTCCAACTATTACTGGAACTACTTAAGCATGGAAGGTTCTTGTATAGTTCATCTTTTGTGATGTTACATTGTGAAGAAATGGATTACTATTATAAGAGCATGAAGCTCCTTGTATTACCCCTAACAGGGTCTGAATCCTTTAACAGGGATATTGTACTAAATGTAATAATTAGATACAAATAGGGCTAGTTCTTCTAACAGGGACATCATATTATTAGTACATAATTTATGGGTACCATGCCCACCACGGTTTTCCCTTAACAGGGTTTCCTCATGAATAAATCATGGTGTTATGACTTATTTATTTTATGCATGTGTTCTCTTTATTTCAGTTATTATATGGTTAAGTTTGATTTGTGGAAAAATGAATATAAGTGCTACAACATTGATTCACCCCCCCTAAGTGTTACTTGATCCCAACAATTGGTATCAAAGCTTGTAGCCCTTGGAGAGAAAGCCTAACAACTTAAGGGAGATTTAGATGGATTCAAGCAATTTAGAAGAAAACCTTGAAGCAGTACTTGATGACCTAGATAAGGCTATTGCTGATAATATAGAATAAGAGTTCAAACTAAGAAGAGCTAAAGATTACATAAAGAAGCTTAAAGTGAAACTTGAGAATTTAAGGAATAAAAGGAAAGAACTTGTACAAAAGATAAAGGAACCTGAAAATAATTCATCAGATCTGATTGAAAAACTTATACAGGAAAAAGAAGCATTAAAGCATGATTGTGAAGTTACTATTGTATAGATGTCCAAGGAAATTCAGAATGAAAAAGATGAAAAGAGAAGACTTGAAGAAATCTATAAAAGTACAAATGTACAGATGGAGAAAATGAAGCTTGAACTTGATCTTGAACTTGAGATGGCAAAAATGTTCTAAATCTCGAGAAAATCAATATGAAAGAAAAATAGATAAGACACCCAATCAATAAGAAGAACCTATATAGAAAGAGGAACCTAGAGAGAAGATCAGACCTTTCAGAGGAAAATGCTTTGGTTGCAACAAAGTTGGTCATATGAAGAGGGATTACAGAGGTAAGACTCCTTATAAGTCTTTTTCTAGTTATTGTTTCAATTGCTATGAATATGGGCACAAGAAGGCAAAATGCAGAAAACCTGATCAATCAAGTACTAAACAAGATTACATAAGTGAGGAAAGAGAAACTAAGATTAAATGTTACAAATGGTAAAACTTTGGGTACATCACAAGGAATTTAAGGTTATAGATCAATCAGAACAAATCATCTACTACATGATACAAATGTAATAATCAAGGACACATAGAAAAATTTTGTAGATATAATGGATCAATGAGAAACAAGAAGCCACCTACAGTAATAAAGAGGAACATTGGTGATATTGGTAAGAGTATGACTGAGTATATAAATTATTTTAATAAAATGTTTACAAAGGAAGGAAGCAAGAACATCAATAAGGTATGGAAGGTAAAGGAAGTAATTGAGACTAAGGTTCAGAGAGAATCAGTAGATGTTACTGAACGTTTTCCTGATGTTACTATTGTCACATCATCCTAAATGGACAAGCATGGACTTAGGGTGAGCTTTGGAGAAAAATAACAACAAACTATCCATCTCCTTGTATGAAGAATGAGTTGATGCGATCTTGTGGATAAACATTTTAGTGTATTAGAAGTCTATATCTATGATCACATGGTTATACATGTTCATGTATTAGATGATTTCCAGAAAGATAGATGACTGGATCTTTGCACTTTTATGGGTTCATTGGTAAATGTGTCAATTTAAATATTACGAATTATAAGTCCATTTTATCTAACCATTTTGATCACCATTGGAGAAGAGTTCAAGGAGATTAGAGAAGCAAGTAAAGGAGCTAGAGAAATTTTGTGATCATGGAGTGTGCATACCCTAATCCATGATATTAAAGATATTTGATCTTATCTGCCATATTTTTTTATCATGGACACTCCTTTAATCTTTTATGTGAGCGATAGATCAAGGTATAAGTTTAAGAAACACCATCGTAAATCCATGAAGGGTGACCCTGAAGGGGCATTTGCGTACTCCATGTGGAAGATATTAGGGCTTACATACACTGTAAGTATGAATCAATAGGGGATTTTCAGATCTTTCAGGAAATGAAGGATATAATTAAAGAAGATGGAACTTGGAAGGATGATTTTGTTGATTTAGAAAACCTTGACATTATACAAATAATAAAACTCAATGAATTAGATGAGGAATAATGTATCAAGATCATTCTTAGCAAGTCCATGACTATTTTATATGGATGGGAGAGAAGCCTATAAAGATTACCAGTAAGCTAATTCATGATGTAACTGGATTGAAAAACTTTGGTTTTGTTCTTTTGGTTGAGAAGAACAAGAAGCAAGGAGAAACCCTAATACATTCTAAGTGGGATAAGAGAGATGGAAATTGTTGACATCTTTCAGCAAGATGTGAGACTGGTTTCAAAGGGGTTGGGCTATAAATTGCACTATAACAGCCAACCTAATTATGTTTTTGCGGGTGTGATAATGATGGCATACATTATGGTGAAATAAAATGTACAATATAATCTATGCGAAGTACTCAGACAACAATTCTTAGAGAATATAAGACAAATTAAGTGAGAGAATTCAAAATCATTCAGGTTTGGGTCTCTATTAATACACATCTACATTCATATAGTACATTAGTTTCCTACAATGCACCCTAGGGCATGGAAAGACAATAAAGCCACAAATATTCAAGTTAGTAATATTTATAAAAGACAAAATAGTACATAGGTAGATGGAGAACTCTTTGGCATGCTCAAAATATTTCAGAGAGAAATGAAGCAAAGAATCAGAATTCCTAAAGAAATAGTTGAGAAGTAAAAGGATACAATCAGTTTCATGGTTGAGATTGATTTTGTATGCTTTGATGAAGTAGAACCTAGGAAGAAATGGTGTTATCATATGGGCTATGAGGTCAGTGCAAAATTTCTCACCATGTAAGTTGAATATGTGTTATTTTCTAAGATTGATTCTCCTGAAGAAATATTGGGCACCTATGAAGAAAATTCTACAAAAATGAGAGATGAGAAAACAAGGGGAGGAAGGAAAAGAAAAATTGAAAAAAATTTCAATGATTTTTTAGAAAAAGAAGGTATAAGAAAAGAAGAGATGAGAGAGGTAAGGAAGAAAACTATAGAAATAACCTCCAAGTTGGCAAGCACTACTCCTACATCCCTTCCACCTTCTGAAGCTACAAACGTTGGTGATTCACCTACTACAGTGGTTTTTGTATCTGACACCACCCCTACTCCACCCAAAAGATCATTGAAGAAAATAGGTATGACTAAAATGGAAAAAGTAGTAGAGATTCCTATGAGGAGAACAAGATCCTCCAAACCAAATTTGCCTCTTAAAAGGAAAAATAAAGGAGAGAAGAATATTGAAAAGGAAAAGAAGAAAGTTGATGAAATAGTGAAAGAAAATCTTGTGGAGAGGCAGTCATGGAAACCTGACATAAAGATGCTAAGTAAAAGGATCACTCAATAAGGAAAGGTTAATCAGTTTCCAAGATACTATGATAGGTATGACAAAAATGATAAAATTTTGATTGAAGATATTGTCATTAATCACATGCAAGTATTTAATAATAATCTAGTTGAGATCGAAGGTAGTATTCCTAAGGATTTGTATGATAGATTAGAAGTAAGTAAACATTTATCCCTTGAAGAAGATGATAACATAAGGTTAAAATCTATAGAGAAAATATTCTGAATGATATTATGAAGAGAACATGACATACTTATGAAGGAAATAAAACCCCTACTAAGAGTAAATTCAATATTGATAAAGATTATGGGGAGAATACATGATGAAGTAAAAGAAGAAACAAACAAAGCTATTGAAAAAGTGGTGATAGAAGTTGAACCAAAGAAGCCTAAGTCTCCCAAAACCAAGGCTACCAAGCCCAAAACTATTCATATTGGAGAATCTTCTAAGTTTACACAAATACATATTAAACCATCTATGGATGAAGATAGTAACAGTCAGTTCTATAGTACAGTAAAGCAACCTAATTTCTTTGTATCAGGTGTGTCTGTGTCTTTGCACACTTTGCAAGATATTGGTGACCCTTTTCAAGGGAATGTTGATACTATTCCTAAGATAGATGGCAGTAATGTACATAGTACATTTACTGGGGGAGAAATGAAAGAATTTGTTGAGGAAAGAAAGAATGAGGAAGAATAACAAGGTACAAAGGAAGAAACAAAGGAAAGAATGGATGAGGGAAAGAAGGAATCTAAAATTAAGGTTAAAATTAAGCAAGAAACAGTAATACCTATCTCTATTCTTATTTCTACTACTTCAAATCTATTGTTAGAAAGTGACAATAAGCCTCTGAATACTAATATTGATGGAATAGATGAAGATGAGTTAATGAAGTTGTCTTTTATGGCATTTGCTAAGGTGAAAGAGAGATCATAACAGAAAATAAAAAATAAGATCAAGGTATTGGACATAGTAGTAGACAGAATCAACAAACTTTTACCCATACCTTTAACCTTTCCATGAAATCATGCAAAAGATAATCTGACCAAAGTCCTTGATGACTTTGATGTTCACTTTGACTCATTAGAAAAGGCCGCAAAAGTAAAAATTAAAATAAAATACATGGTGAAGAAATTAGAGGAGGTATGCAAGTACATTAGATGGGACTTAGTTATACTAGGTACCACTATGGTAGAAGTGAAGTCATGCATAGATCATGGAATAAATTTATATAGTTGTTGTATAAATCCTTTCAAGCACATGAAGAATATAACAGACATAATTCAAAATGATGAGAAGACACATGATGACTTAGTAAATAATTTTGATTCCTCCTCACAATTTTTAATAGATTTAGATAATAAAGTATCCAAATTGTTGGACAAAATCAGTGTACTTGAAGCTGAAAAAGGAAGAATGTTAGGGATATTTGGTTTGTTGAGGAGCATAATCACTCTAAAACTATCAATTGTGGAGAATCACCTTGAGGATATGGATACAATGAAGAAGTATCTTGGTGAAGCCTTTCCTACAGTATTAAAGGATGTTGAGGTTTCATCCTTTTCTTTGAATGGCTTAATACATGTTGGGAAAACCTTGGAGAAAACATGGAAAGAAGAAGAAAAGATCTCGGAAACCTCTTTCCAAGATATGCTTCATATGGTATGATGTTTTTGTTTTGATATGTACATAGTGACATTTTTTAGTATACCTTTTCCATTGATGTCAAAGGGGGAGTAATAGGTGTGAACAATATATAGAAGAATGATTAGAGATGTATAGACATAAGTTTTCCATTGGGAACTAAGTCATTTTTCACAAAGTTTTGCCATCAATGGAAAATGGAGAGATTGTTGGCAAGTGGCCAAATATATATAGCATATATATTTTCATTTATGGAAACACTACTTATTTACATGGTCACTTTGAGTGTGATCTAGTTTTGCAAAAATGACTAAGTCCAGGAAGCATTTCATAGAATACAGTTGCACTATTGTGTTTGGAAAGCATAATATGTGATACATTACATCATGCAAAATTAAATGGATGATGTATGGGATGGATTATACCTCTAGTTAAGGTGGCTTGTATTTTTTAGTTGATTGGTGAGATTTATAACATGCTTTGGTACGTGAAGACAAAATATTAGCAAAACAGGGTAGATGAGTGGTCGTGATGATTAAGGGAGTAATGTGAGGACTCGAGGAGTGCTACTTTTGATTTTGGTCATGTCTTATTCTATCCTTGTGGATATATAATCTCCCATTGTGTATCTACTATTGGGTTATGTGTTGGACACATTTGGTGATGCTCTTATGAGCCAACTTAACATATTATGAGATCGGGTATATATGCAAAGATGTTTTTGAGATGCAAAAAGGTGTAGAGTGTGTGGATGCTTTTGGATATCATATTAATGTAGAGTATGTTGCTAATTATTAATAGAACTACTTAAGCATGGCAGATGATTTTATAGTTCATCTTTTGTGATGTTACATTGTCAAGAAAAAGACTACAATTATAACAGAAGTGAGCTCCTTGTATTGACCCTAATAGGGTCTGAATCCTTTAACAAGGATATTGTACTAAATTTAATAATAAACTCCTAACATGGCTAGGTCTTCTAATAGGGAAATTATATTATTAGTACATAATTTCTGGGTACCATCCCCATCATGGTTTTCCCTTAACAGGGTTTCCTCATGAGCAAATCATGGTATATATAGTTATTTATTTTATGCACGTGTTCTCTTTATTTTAGTTATTATATGATTAAGTTTGATTTGTGGAAAAGGGAATAAAAGTGCTACAGCATTGATTCACCCCCCTCTTTATATTTCTTGATCCCAACAACATGATCATGGCATCAATAATTCAATGATTGCATCATCAAACATTAAAAAATATGGAAATCTTTAATCAAACAATTGAACCATCAAATCAAACAAGACCTGATCACAAGGGGCATCTCAAATTCATCATATCACATCAATTTTATATTCTTTTTCATCAAAAAATCTCTAGGGGCATATAGGTTTCATCACTTCACATCAAACTAATATTGTCCTCATCAAACAATTGGCTTCATTGCATCAAATTAAGTCAAATTCGCTAATCAATCTCTTAAGGGTAATTACTTTCATCGCATCACATCAAATTGGTTATTACTTCAAACCAACCCAACAATGTAAGTCTTTCTGGAATTGATCAATTTCATCACATCAAATCAAATTGGTTTTTTATCATCATCAATCATCATGGATCAATCAAATAGGTGTTTATTTTCAATTCTTCACATCAAACTGACCATTCTAATCTATCTTCATCACTTCTAGTCCAATCAAGTTCAGAATCATTATCTTTAAATCAATCAACTTGAGAGTAGTTTCATCACTTCACATGAAAATTTTATTGGTATCAACAATAACTATTCTTTGAAACAATGTTTTGATCTCACATCAATTCAAAGAGGGGAAAATGTAATCACCCAAAAATGGTCTACAAAACCCTAAGCCCCTAATCTCAACTATTCATCAAGAAAACCCCAATCTTGATTAGATCCCCTAAGTCCTATTCTGAGGAAATTCAACTTATCAATCTGATATGACCTAAATTCTAGGTTACATTCAATCATTGCAATTGATACTATTTAATTAATTAATTCCTAAATTCTAATGTTTTTGACAATTAAATAAAGCTTATACTATTTATTTAGTTAATATCTTAGGATATTGATTAAATAAATGAGAATTGTCAATTAATCACAAAATTGGATTAAATTAATTATGACATCACAATTTGGAGGAAAATGCATTAAACCATTTAAGTAATCCAAAAGATTGATCAAATCAATTCAGTGAACTAAACATTATCTCCTTATCATTTTTAAAACAATTCAAATCAGTTTTGTTAATTCGTCATTCAATTTAGTAGCTTCCAAAATGACTGATTAATCTTTGGAGTTAACTAATTCTTCAAATTTGAGTCTCAAACAATCAAATTAGTTGCACATGGATTATGCTGGTCTAGAATAAATCTCAATCGTTGATCATTAATTAATCTTTTCCATCTATTTTTGAGAGGATTTATATATAATCAGGTCTCCACTCTTCTAAAAAAGGAGAATCGTGAAGTAGAGAAATGTTGTCATGTTGGTGATAGATTATTGTTAATTTCTTATCATCTTCATATTTCATTTAGTTTAATTACATTTCATAATTAAATCATAGGGATATTGCTTTCATTTTCACAATAATGGATTAATCTTAGCTTCATTTGGATGTACTCGCATTTCATTTAGCTTAGCTTTAAAAATCCTTCATTTAGATAGAGTCTATAGTCACTAGATTTTGCAATGATCTCAGATCAAAATTCATACTCCTATTTACTAGAAGGCAATGAGTCACTTTGATTTATTTTTAATTCATTAGTTTACTTTTTTATGTTGGAATTAATGGGAAGTGTGTACTGAGAGGGGAGGGGTGAATCAGTACCTCTAAAACTTTTGTATCCTTTAATCAATTAACCTTTGTGTAATCAATTGTTTATCCGACCATCTGATCTATACTATCTTGATGTAAGATATATCAAATCATAAACTTAACATACATGTGAACATTCATAGAAACATTCATGAAATTAATTGATACATAACACAAGATATGATATCACAGAAAACTTCTATTAGGAAGTAAAAACTGTGGTGGGGATGACACCCACAAAATCTTCACTATCTGCAGATTGGAAGGGGTCAGTTAAGGCTTACAATTTGATCAATTTTGATTATCTACCTAGTTAAGAGTATCTGTGGAGACCTGTTAAAGTCTAGTCGGTTAAGAGCTTTAGCAACACTATTGAGTGTGAACTCAGTTAAGAGATTTATAGTTGGACTGTTAAATCCAGCTTCCTTGAAAGGGTTTTTACACTTTGATCCACTTGTTAGAATGATAGAAAATTACAATTTGACCTAGTAAATGCAATCTCCTATTGCTAATATAGATCCATTTGAGTTTACATGAATAAGATATACCACCTAATGTGATTGAATAATACCTCTGATTCTCAGTAACCTCTGTTCTTGGTTCTTGCTAACCAAATTCACCTTTTGTTGTTCTGGTTCTTGAAAATTTCAATCTGATCCATAGATGTGCTCGTAGCCTTCATTCATCATATTTTCCATATTCACACATGTATAATGAATGATTGTATCATCTATTTATAATATGGATTGACATCACCAAGTTTCACGAAAAACAATGTTAACTCTAAGATCAGGTTTACAAATTTTACCTTGATCTCCTAGTCTATGTGTTTTAAATCAGTTAGACTCATTAAAGAAATTACATTAATGTTTCTTGTCCCTAAAGAAATGGTTTTAAAAAACACAAATCAAGATTCTATAAATAGAATAATACTATATTATTTGACGTGGAAGTAAGATCCACTTTTGTGGGCTGCAACTAACTCTCAAGTTCTGACGGTTGGTTATGTTCTAAAATCAATTGACTGTCTTTCGGGTTCCTTGCTTGAACTATTCTCTTGGTTTTCTCTGTAACCATCTCTTGGTTTTCACTATATCCTGCACATTGGGTTCCTCTACAGGTTCCTCTTTATCCTTCTGACTTTGCATTTTCATTGTACACACAAAATTGTGTCATCGGTTTTCTTTGTACTTAGCCATTTTCTGTGATCTCTTGTATCTTCATTTTTGGTTTTCTCTTTGTCCTATCTTTCAGTGTATGCTTACCAAAAGTGTTGTTTGTATACTAATGGAAAAATAATTTCATCAATCTCCCCCTTTGACATTAGTATCAAAAACTGATATGTGCAAAATACTAACAAGATGTTAAGTATGTACAACATATATAATCCTTAGTCATTTCATGATTCCCCCTATGTATATGTTGGTATGTCATTATTTTTTTTTGTACAACATATACATGTCATTTTCCCATCTGAATACATATCATTTTCCCCCTTTTTTGATATTAAGGGCAAAATTCTATAGCTTATAGCTTATCAAAAATGTGAGAGTGTGAAGACTTCATGTCTTCCATCATTTTCTCCCATTGCTCCTTCAATTTCTCTAGAGTCATGTGCTTGAGTGTAATCTTGGAATGCATATCATAGATTTTGTCTTCTACAGACATCTCAGTGGTTGCTATCAGTTTTCTTGCTGAAATGATGTGTTGTTGAAGCAGTGTAAGATTTGGTAGAAGTTGATCTTGGAGCTCAGTAACTTCTTCCCTGAAGTGTGTCTCTACTTCCCATAGTTCATGCCTTAACCTTTTTATCTCAATGATTTTCTCATAATGTAGCTTTAGTGAATTTTCATCGGTGGTTAAGCTCTTAGCACTGTTAGCTAGATCTGAATCTAACTTTGCTATGTTTTCATTATTGTCTTTAGTGAAATTTTCCAGTGTGCTTAGTTGTTGAATCAAGGAAATAGATTTAGTTATAATTGGATCTAATTCACTAATGAATTCTGAAAGCTTTACCTTGTTGACTTCCACTTCTTGGCTGATGTTCTCAATAAGTTTCTGTTGGTACTTCTTCTCTTCTCTCTCTTCATTTGCCTTCTCTGCTTCAATGTTATGTGTTGTAATTGCTTCGGTGAGAGTGGCTAGTTGATCAAGAATTGGCTTATTCTGATCAACATCAAAATCAGGTATAATTTGGTGCAATATGTCCCTTTTTATTTCCAGTACCATGGAGTCTCAGTGTTGTTTCCTCATCTTCTCCTGTAATCCCTTCCTTTGGCATATTTCACCATATTCTTTTAATGCTTCATAATCAAGTGTAGTTGGGTCACATTTGGGTATCTCAATGATTTCATCCAAAGTGACTTCAAAATTATTATTCTTGGATTTCTTCTTCTTCATTTGAGTTTCACTTGAATGCAGTATCATTGCCAGTTTCTTGGCTTTGTCCATTGTGCTTGATGAAGTTACTTGTTGTGCTTCTTTTTGCTGCTTTGTTTCGGTTTTAGCTTGTTGGTTTTCTATAGATGTCTCCACATTAACCTTTACATTATTGGTAGCAACATTTTTGGTATCCTTAGGAGTGCCATCTTTGGGTTTATCTCCTTCATCGGTTTCCTTATGCACTTCATATATCTTTGCCTATGCATCCTTCTTTGTTGTGTCTCCATCTTCTTGCTTTGTATCTCCTCTTGTAACCTTGTCAGTATCGGTTACTATGTGAGTATCTTCGATGTCTTTCTGATCATCGGTATTGTATTTCTTTCCTTCTTCTCCTGCATCCTCAGGAATGCTTGTATCTTTTTTAGGTGACATGTCTTTTTCTTGTAAAATATTGATTGCTTGTATCAATATTGGCATGTTTCCTGGTATGTTCACCTATGCAGTATCAACTATTGTGTCCTACTCATCAGTTGTGTCCTTGGTAACATTGACATATTAATATTTTATTACTTCTTCTATTGGATCATTGGTTATGTTAATGATTGTGTTATCCACAATGTTGTCCTTTGGGGTGTTAGGCCATGTTTCATCTGCAACATCCATATTTTTTTTGTCGGTTGTGTCTTGTTCTTCCTTGTCTAACTCAACTGATGTATCATCTTCTACATATTTAATTAATACATGTTCTTGAGTTTCCTTATCAACATCTTTTTGTTGTATGTCTTTCTCAGGGCTTTCTTCCTTAATAGGTCTATTTAGTATTTTACTCCATTTCTTGTGGATTTCTTGTTCAAGCTCTATAAGTTTCCCTTCAAGAAATTTGTAGGATCTCATCTTTGGTGAGAATTCCTTTTTACTGTTCTCCATCATCTCATCAATTTATTCCTTCTTGGATTCAAAAGGAATGAGAGTAACAAGTACTCTTTCTCTTATTTCCTTCTCATTCTTCAAAGCAAATGCCCATCTAGTGTATAGTTTGTCTAAGAGCTCTCTTGGTATATTATTGCCTTCAAACTGAATTGGTACATACTTGAATTTTTACATCTTTGCTATGATGGCATCTTCAATTTTGTTCTGATCTTCTAGATCCAGTTTCAACCATCTTCTAATCTTGTGATAGATCCTAAATTTTCAATAGATTTGCATACCTTGTCAATGCTTTCAGGATCTTTAATCTTTTCTGCCTCTATACCTTCATCTTTCTCAATGTCTTCAATGTCTTCCCTTGTTCTGATGAGCTTCCTTATTCTTTTTTTTAGCCCTCTTTTTGATGTGGCCACTTTCCTCTTATATGTTCTGACTTTTCCTTTCTTCAAAGGTGAAGGACTTGAATCCTTAGATGTTTGGATTCTTGTTCTAGAAGCAACTGTGGTTCTTGGATTCTTAGTTGGTGGAGGAGGTGGTGAATCTAAATCTTTGGCCTTAGAGTCATTCTTTTCTTTATCTTTACCGATAGGTAGCTGTCCTTTGGTTTCTTCCTCTTCAGTTTCTTCATCTTGTTCGGTTTCTTCCACTGTTTCCGATAGTATCTTCTTAAGGTTCTTGACCATTTTTTCCTTTTTCCTCACAATTTTCATTACAACTAGGCCATATTTGATTCTTTATTTGGCCTCCTCATAAGTTCCAAACTTAGGTTGTTTCTTATCTAGTGGTTCATTTAATAATGCATCGATTCCTTTAGATGCTTGATCAATATTTATCTCATATTCTAATGGTTGTAACCATGTTGTCCTTGGTACAGTAGGTTTGATATAAGTGTGGTCTGTATCAACCATGAAACATATTTCATATTTAAACTTTTCAATAATTTGCTTGGGATCCTTAGCCTCTTCTGCATTCAATCTTTGAATATACTAAAGTATTCATCCATGACTATTTCAAAATTATCTCCTAGTGACGTTATGTGTTCATTGATTTTCATGGTGACCGGTTTTGTGCTATCCCATTTGACATCTCCTACTCATGGAAATGTTTCTTGAAAGTAGAAGAAAATGCACATAATAAGTGAGCCAAACTTACATGTGTTTGACTTTGCATTCCTTATAGTCTTCAAATTCTCTTCTAACTGGTTCAGTAGAAGTTTAGATAAATCCAACTGAGTTCCCTTCTTCACAATCTTGTATGATGTGTCTACTACACCAGATGCTATGTTGTTCACCCTAGTGGATTGAAATAAATTGTAGCCTAGAACACATGCTCCAAATTTCATTTCATCATTTGTAGCTTATTTTTAATCCTCTACCGTCCCATTTGGCTCCTGTGATCTTTTCAGTTTTAGCCTTGGGTGGGTGCTTCAGTGCTTTTACCTTTTCAGTTACAGGGTAACCCGTGACTGCATGGATAACACCTCAGGTTATCATCTTCGGTTCATCCAGCCATAGTTTGTGATTGTGCATTTGGCTCAGTAATAACTAAATACACTTAGTTTTGAAGACCTTCAAGAATAACAGGGCATTAGTGAGCCCTTTCACTTCTATATGTTTATGCTCATCTTTTAATGTTCCATCTTTATTTCATAGCTTCTTATAATCTTGTTCTACCTCTGAGTCATCAATTTCTGCAATCTTGCAGTGTATGAATGCTTGCACATCTTTGACGAGAAAAACCCTAGCTGGTATTCATGAGAATTCTCAAGCATCATTGGGTTGTGAAGAAACCTCAGGGTGAATCTTGTAGTGTGTTTCCTCACATGCATAATTCTTTATGAGCTTAAACTCATCCTTCTTTGTGTTCTTCATTTTGACGGTTCTTGAAGTTGTGGCCATATTTTAGATTTAGGGCTTTCTGATAAATGTGCAAAATAGAGTTGTCAGTTGTTATAGAACTTATTGTTTACACCAGTAGTGATTTCTGATCTTCTTTGGAGTGTTGGTGGTTGAGTTGATGTCGCTCTGTGATCTTGTTGCTATTTTCACAAAAATCACTCTTGTCGCTCTACTCTGGTCATGGTGAACAACGAGACCCTTCTATCACCCTTTTATAGTTGTTTTCCCTAAAAGGTGAGTCATGCTTACCTACTCTTTGGTGTGCAAATACAGAGTTCATCGGTTAAGACATTAACTTCCCTTTGGTGACAACATGATGTTTCAGGGTGGTTGTTTAACTCTTTGCTTTTACTGACAGGTTTCGGTGTTGCAAACAACTTGTTCACTTTGCTTGGTTACCGAGGAGGCTCAGTTTACACTATAAAATTTGCTTTCTTATGTTAAATGATGCTTCTCGATAAGTATAGGAAGTCTCGACTTTGAGTGTATACCGACATATTTTGGTATGTACGCCCGATAGCATAGTAATCACATATTTTAACAAGTAATACCATGATGCATCTTTACTTATGCTAATTTGGCATTTTATCAACATATTATGGAACTGATGTAAAATAATAACTTGGGGTAATGCAGTTCCATACTTACTTGTTCTGCTTATGTGGGGGTGGTGATGTCACCGGATCTAGTGGATGGGGTGTCACCATTTACATTGCTCAATTTGGCTTCATCATTGTTTGAAGCTTTTCTCCACATTTTGTCTCTTGCACTTCAGATGTCTTTAATGGTGTTTCCATTGGGATATATGTTGGTTTCTATAATTCAATCTCTGCAGTCTTTCTTGAGATGACCAACTTTATGAAAGTGTAAGCATGCGATTCTGGGGTTAGTCTAGCCTCTAGAATTTCTAGTCCACTGTCTCATGCAGTTTTTAGCAATGTGACCAAATCTTCCACATGCTATAAAATTTGTTCAAGTGTTGTAATCCCATACATATTGGTTACCGAATCTTTTCGGTTGATATGGAGTTTCTTGAACTTTAGGCTTCCATGCTTGCCTTTTCTTTTTCCAGCATTCAAGAGTTGTGTGCCCATTCATTTTGCAAGTAGGACAATATTTGTCCATGTAGGTTTCCTTCTTTGGTTCTTTCATCTCAGACTTACATTGATATGATTTATGACATTTCTTTTTATATTTATAACAAAACCCTATGAATGAAGATGTAGATTTAGGAATACCTTTCATTTTGTCTCTGCATACATTTGATGTATGGCCTTGATTTCCACAGTGATTGCATGTAATATTTCTTGGTCTTCAATTTGTATAGAAATTCTTTGGATCAGCTTGATTTGGTGATTCTCCATTCTCGATAAAATCTAGACCGGTATTATTGACTCTACGTTGTCCTTCAATAAAATCATCCATTCTTTTATTGCTTTCTTCAGCTTTCTTGATAATTTCATTGTGCTACTATTGAATTTGTATTTCATGTTTCAAATTTTCATTTTCATCCCTTAGCTCACCGATAGCTTCTATTTATTCAATGATTTCAACATTTATTCTATTTTCCTCTTGACTCAGAAGAAAAATCTGATTTGTAATCTCATGGTGTTGCTCTGTAAGTCTTCGTATTTCAGACTATTTTTCTTGTAGCTTTTCTATAATCTTTCTTCTATCATCAATAGCTAGTGTTCTTTCTTTCTCATCTTGTCTAGCATTTTTCATGACATCAATCATCCTTACCATTTGTGTCTCTTTACCGATTTGCAGAGATTTCACTTGTCTAGCCAGATGTTGATTGATTTCAGTTAGTCTTGTGATTCTTTCTTCTAATGTGTCTGATGTTTTTCTTGTAGTTGATCTTGAAGACTCAAATAAATCTGGTATCTCTTCCTCATGATAATTTGTCTCATTACAAAGAGATTCTATAATCTTTCTTTCATATAACAACTATCTCATATTGATTCTAGCTTCTTTATACTGCTCATAGAACATCTGAATTTCTAGCTTCTTATTCTCAATATTTTTATCAAGTCTATACTTCTCCATTGTATGATCTTTTCTCTTAAGCCTTTAATCTTTTCCAAAGGAGAGACTTAGCTCTGATATGAATTGTTGGAATTAATGGGAAGTGTGTACTGAGAGGGGAGGGGTGAATCAGTACCTCTAAAACTTTTGTATCCTTTAATCAATTAACCTTTGTGTAATCAATTGTTTATCCAACCATCTAATCTATACTATCTTGATGTAAGATATATCAATTCATAAACTCAACATACATGTGAACATTCATAGAAACATTCATTAAAGTAATTGACACATAACACAAGATATGATATCGCAGAAAACTCCTGTTAGGAAGTAAAAACTACAGTGGGTATGGCACCCACAAAATCTTCACTATCTACAGATTGGAAGGTGCCAGTTAAGGATTACAATTTGATCACTTCTGATGATCTACCTAGTTAGACCTATTAAATTATACTTATTTTAGAGATTTAGCAACACTGTTGAGTGTGCACTCGGTTAAGAGATTTATAGTTGGACTGTTAAATCCACCTTCCTTGAAAGGATTTTTACACTTTGATCCACTTGTTAGAATGATAGAAAATTATAATTTGACCTGGTAAATACAGTCTCCTATTGTTGATATAGATCCATTTAAGTCTACATGAATAGGATATATCACCTAATGTGATTGAATAATAACTCTGATTCTTGGTAGCCTCTATTCTTGGTTCTTGCTAACCAAATTCACCTTTTGTTGTTCTAGTTCTTGAAACTTTCAATCTGATCCATAGATGTGCTCATAGGCTTCATTCATCCTCTCTTCCATATTCACACATGTATAATGAATGATTGCATCATCTATTTATAATATGGATTGACATCATCAAGTTTCACGAAAAACAATGTTAACTCTAAGATCATGTTTACAACTTTTACCTTGATCTCCTAGTCTATGTGTTTTAAATCAGTTAGACTCATTAAAGAACTTACATTAATTTTTCTTGTCCCTAAAGAAATGGTTTTAAAAAAAACAAATCAAGACTATATAAATAAAATAATACTATTTTATCTGACGTGGAAGTTAGATCCACTTTTTGTGGGCTACAACTGACTCTCAGTTTCTGATGGTCGGTTATGTTATGAAATCAATTGACTGTCTTTCAGGTTCCTTGCTTGAACTGTTCTCTTGGTTTTCTCTTTAAGTGTCTCTTGGTTTTCACTATATCCTATATTTCAGGTTCCTCTATTGGGTTTCTCTTTATCCTTCTGACTTTTCATTTTTGGTGTGCACACAAAATTGTGTCAACGGTTTTCTTTGTACTTAGTCATTTTCGGTGATCTCTTGTATCTTCATTTTTGGTTTGCTCCTTGTCCTATCTTTCAGTGTATGCTTACCAAAAGTGTTGTTTGCATACTAATGGAAAAATAATGTCATTATTTTAATCATTCACATAATTATTCATTGAAGTGTTTGTACTTTCTAGATGAGTCACACTTTCACACACACAGAAACTTGATGTTGGGTGGACAAATATCCAACCATGTTCTTGAATTCATCAACGTCTATGTCCTTTAGGACATCTAACTAATGTAAGTCTTTATATAGGTCTAATTTATGGTTTAGTGAAATATGAAGCAATTCAAATATTTATATTTTCATTGGGGTCTTTTTCAGATTGTCTAACAATCTATACTAACCTGATGGTGGATTGAATGACTTGGAGGCACCTTGTACTCTAATTTTGGAACAATGGGTGGGAACAACATAATCAATGTCTTTGCCTTTGATGGTAATTGTATTAATGGTCAAATTGAGGTCTGGCTTGATATGTGTGAGGTTAGCCTTGTTATCTTTCCTTTATGTTGAGGTATTTCCTTTTCCATGATCCATCAATGACTTTATAAAGATATTATAATCTTATTTGGTAGTACTACAATTGTTGACAATTTTGATTTCACCACATTCAATGAAATCTTGGACAATGTTCTTCAATTGAAATAAAGTCGGTCATTGTGTGTCCTTTTGTTCTATGGTAAGCATAGAAGTTTTTTTGATCCCACCATGTTGGTTTAAAGGGACCTAGTTCATGTGATATGACTTCAAGTATATTTATCGAATGGGACTGTAAAATTTTCTCCAAGCTTTTCTCAAGAGGTTTTTCAAGAGGAGTATAATTCCTTCATGGATTGGACCTTATTGTAGAACTTTGGTTGTTATTTGTCATGTTTGATGGGGGATTCTCCTGAGGAGAAGGTTTGGTGGCACTCTAAACATTGGTTGGAACTTCGATGTGTTAGGCATTTGTCAACGCATGGACATGATATGACTGTTTGTACTTTTGTGTCAACAATGTTATCATTTGTGATATTCTTATTCCTGGATAAATATTTAGATTTTCCATAAGACTTAGTGGTGTTTTTCTCTTTCTTTATTTCTCCCTTTAAGGTGAGGGATCTTTCTTCCTTTAGCCCTTGCTCAACTAGTTATTTGAAGGACTCAATGCCCTAGGATTTTAGCTCACACATCATACCCAATTGACAATTTTTAATGAACACATGGATATTTTCCTTTTTGGGTATATGGAAAGATTCCTTGGAGGAAACATTCCTACAAGGTTATAAAAATGAGGCAAATATTTCACCACTTTTCTTCTTGGTAGTGCAGAGATCCATTAATATTATTTTGATGATAATTTTATGTGAATAATACGATATGAAATTTTATGCAAGTTCATTCCATAATCTTATGCCCGAAGGAAGTCTAGAAAACCACTCCATGGATGACCCACTAAGACTATGTAAAAATAGTCTCATAAGGTACATGTCACTATAGGCCATTTCTATACAGACCATGAATAATTCCTGAATGTGACCAAAGGGATCACCAATTTCCTTGTACCTATCAATTTGAGGTATCTCAAAGTTATTCATAAATGATGGCATGTAGAGTGTCTTATCAAATGGATAAGGACTAATATTAGTTGATGTATAGGACCTTTTGGGAGTGCTTGTTTACAGATTTTTGATCTGTAGCTGAAGGGTTTTAACTTGTTGAGGAAGGACTTCAATGGGTGTTACTGTGGATGCCACTACATTAGGGTCAATGAATGGGTTCCCATTTTTATAGAATCGTTCCTAATTTTGTGGGGGTCTATACCCCATGTTTGTATATATCAAAGGCACATGTGGCAATAGGAAATATTGGGGTGGTGTTGAATAAGTGTTGTACCTAGTAGCTCCACATTTTCCTAAGAGGTTTGAAAGAGTCCCTAGTTGGTTAGGGTTCACAAGAGGTTGTTGTGGAGGTGCCTCTAGAATGAGTAGGGTTGGTCCTTGATTTGAAGGGACACTTCATTAAACACCAATAAGATAGACCTTAGGGAGTTGTATTGGAAGAACTTGCTACCATTGGTTCAAAACTATATGTTGGATGGGTTTGTGATAATATGGAAGGGATAGTTGTGGTAATGGGTGTACTAGACATGGGTGAATTTTTGGTGAATAGAGTATTATTGTACAAGATCCCAAGTATAGTGGAAGTTGTGGTGACTGGGGTTGCACTATGAGTTGTACTACTAGATGGTATGGTGAAAGTAAGCTGAGAGGGTGCATTGAAGAAGCCCATGATGGTGGTCAAAGTGTGTCCTCTACTAAGGTGGATGTGTCATATCTAATGGGTAACTTAGCACTATTTTGTGCAATTATATCAAAATATCATATTGGGTTTATTGATAACAAGGTCTCCATACTAGTCATTTCCCTAGGGTCTTGTAAAGTCTTATCAACCTCTTCTTGTATACATGCTACCCTAAGATTCTCAATTGAGAACTCATCTCCTGGTGGAGAAATGAGAGGTAGTTGTAGAATGTTAATCTTCATTTTATGTTGATGTTGTACTGTCTTAGGTGCATTTAAATTGAGCCTTAGCATCATTAGTATAGTGAAGTCAATATAGTTGGTGGGGTTATACATAGGATCCTTGTTGTGATCCATTTTGTATTTACCCTTCTTTGATAATGTGAATGACATGTACAAAGATTTAATCTAAGACTAAGGTATGTGCAATATGACTAGGATAAATAAGCTTGGGACTCTAATTTTTTTGGTATTTTATACTTTGAGAAACAAATAACGAAAATGAAAATAAGAGAAAATATTTTTTTTGGTTTTTTTCATGATTTTGGAATGCTAACACAAACTAATAATGAATGACTAAAATCATTCCTAATATGTAAGTAATGAACCCTAAGAGATATTTATAGAAACTTCAAACATGAACCCTCTAAGGAAAGACCTGAATGACATTGGGAACTATCTTGATTTCAATTTTGGAAAAAATAAAATGAAAATTTTGATAAGATGTCTATTAATAAGACAAACTTCAAGAATGATAAGTTCCTAATACAAGGAAGATAGACAAGACAATAACTAATTTCAAGGAATTGAATATAATGCACAAAACCACTATAGGAATATCCTAAAAAGAGGTACCCTTTAATTTGGAAAATGACTCTAGAAAGTGTAACACTTGACCCTAGGATATGCAAGCTATATTTTTTGGATTTTTTGGACCTAGAATGAGGAATATCCAATATGTAAATGACTATGCAAGGTTCTATATTCTAAATGCAAGAATGTCACTAAAATGAAGGGTATGAACTTCTAATATGCAAGGCTAAAGACTATTATGTCGATCATAAAAATTTGGGATAAGGACAGATGGTATATTTTGGACCCATGTTTTTTTGTTGCTCTGTGTAGGAAACTATTTAGAATAGGTTTTGATGATGTGAAAACATAATAATCATACAATTATAATATGGTTGTAGGAATGAATAAAAATAAAGTTCTATGTATATTTGGTGACCTTTGCAAGTCACAAGTTTTCACTTGGTCTTACACAATGAAAAATAGATACAATCATTCTAACATAAGGTAAATTGGCTTCATCCAAAATATTCCAGGCCCATTTCTTGGTAGTTTTTCAGCTCACACAACTTGTCACACTCAAGGACATAAGTCATTTTGAATGCACTTATGGTTTTTTTCCTTTTTCCAGGTATTGTTTTCATGTCAAAGATGATTTATCTTCAAATAAAATAATACCCTAGGACACAACTAATGTGGATCTAGTGGGGGAGATTATTCTCTCCTCTTGCACTGATATAAGTTGATGTTTAGAGGTGAACTGGGTGGTCTCTTTTTCATAGGGCTTTAGTCACATCCCGTAGAGTCTCCCCAATCAATTTGTATAGAATTAAGACACTTAAGTCTCTAATGGACCATTTTGGCTCCTTAGGTATGTAGGTCTGATCTAAGTTGTCATCCACTCTTCTACCAGAGCCTCGTTAGATAGAAGACATACATGGTTTTTCCCCGTGTCTTGTTTATATATTTAATGGAAGGGATTTCTTGGTTTTATGTCATCCTCTAGTGGTTAAATACACCCCTAAACATGCCTCTCTAAAAATCATTTTTTACTTATTCTAACAGATTGTGCAAGTGCACTAGAAAATCAAAGCATGAAGATAATCAAATTAAACACAAAAATAAAATGTGGATTCATCTAGGAATCATCCATACAAGGACATGTGTTCATTGTTAAAGAACCAAACCAAGTGATATTTCCTTGTTTAATTCTTTAAGCCACGTCAATTTTAAGCACCAAAGAAAGATTTGAGTTTGTGTTGTTTTTGATGAACTATAACTGATTGAATGTTTGAAGATGTTAAGTTGATGATCACCAAGACATATAAAGTTAATGTAAGACATTAAATCAGTTAATGTATTATATTTTCATTGATTTCAACTTGAGATAATCTATATGGTCATGGACATACTGCTAAAAGACTTCAAAGAAATGATGAATCAAAGGCTATGCTATCAGTAATGCACAAAATTTAAGTATTCACATAGTGACTATATACACTAACGGAGTGCACACCGATGGTCAAAGTAAATCAACAAGAGAAAAGTTACAGTGTTACTTGATGAGAAAATGCACAACGTTACTGATGATCAAAGTCATAGTGTTGCCCGATGAGCAAAGCACAGTGTAACCTAACAGACAGAATTATAGTGTTGGCTGACAGACAGAGATCCTGAAGACAACTGAAGTCACACCGATGAAACAGTCAGTTGTCACCGATGACTAACTAAAGTATTGATTGATAAAATAGAGAGTTCAAAAATGACAAAATTCTTGGTTGTCAAGAGCTAAATATACAATTAACTAGTACTTATCATTGTTTTAATCAACAAGATAAAGCCAGAGATAAGTGGAGGATTTAAAGATACTTTGTCCAGTTGGCAAGAATATCTCTATGAGATAAAACTGGATTTTTGCTTTAAATCTAAGTGGCAAGAATTGTGGATCATGCCAAGATCAAGAAAGTCAAGAAATGGTGAATCATATCTTTATAAGAGACAAGCTTATTCATTATGAATAAGGGGAGTGACAAGAGAATAGATGCTGAAGAGATTCTAAAGGAGAAGAAAGTATTCATTCAGACCTGATCAATCAAGATGAGGAAAGAGCTAAATTCTGTAGACACTCACGAATAGTGATATAGCATCATAAAGTAGAATAGTGTGGAGCAAAGGTATTGAATTGATAACATTGATCAGAAAGGTAATGCACTTACAATAGATCTAAAAATCTGCAATTCAAGTTGTATATGTGAACAAATCAATTTACTGTTTTGGTTTAACCACTGAGGCATCAAGTCTCTTAACTGAGTAAGACTTAAAAGTGTTTTCTAATTGAGATACATCCCAAGTATCAAAATGTTTGATCATACAAAGTAGCATTGGATATGCCCAATACCTATTGATAGGCCAAGTGAGTGTTTCATCAAGATGGTAGCATTAGATTCCAGATACTAAGTGACAAACTACCTATTTAAATCCTCTAACAAGGTCACACCTAACAATGTGTTTTTAACATTTAATAATGTTGGCTCTTCACCGAGCTCACTTCAGAAGAGTGAAAATTTGAGGTACTGTTCCCAATGGTTTTTCCCTTAATAGGGTTTCCATGTTAAAAATCGATGTGTCATGTGTCTATGAGTCATTACTTTACTATTTTGCATTTCACATAAGTAAATCTAGATTGATCGGTATACACTAGTTATTTACTATGTTTCTGTAAATAGAAATACTACTTATCAGTAAATATATAGTAGAAGGTTTTACATATCATTCCGACAAGTAGCAGAATTGATATAAGTATTTCAAGGCATTCATCTTACAAGACTAAAGATAACTAGAGGTATAATTTGTGGTACTAAGTTTGAAGGGTTGATTTAAGGATTAATTTTTGAGGCCACTAATTCACCCCCCCTCTCAGTTATTACTAACAATTGGTATGAGAGCTTGTGTGCTTATAAAAATAGTTTAACAGCTCAATCTAAAGATCACAAGATGAACATATGAGATGTGCCCAAGTTGAACAAAGAAAACTTTGGTTCATGGAAAACAAGGATAAGAATCCACTTATCAGGTATTGGAAATGATGTTACTCAATACTTAGATACTGAATATATGTTTCTCACAGGAGAACTCACAATTGAACAAATGAGAGAGATGCATAAGCACAACTGCATGATAATAGAGATTTCTCCCTCACTCTCTGATGCTGAATTTAAAGATGTCAAATCATGCACAATTGCAAAGTAGATGTGGGATAAATTGAAGCTTGTACATGGTGGTGATAAAAATGTTCTGAGAGCCAAGGTAGAAAGCCTTAGAGGAAAGCTTGATGATCTCATAATGAAAGAAGGTGAAAACATCACACAGTAAAGCACAAGAATCAAAGAGGTATTCAATGTTATCCAAGGAGTTGGAGGTGTACTAGATGAAGATACAGTGGTAAGTAAAATTCTAATAATCTTACTACCTACTTATGCTATTAGAGTATTTTCCATACAAGAAATGAGAGCAGTAGCAAATAAAAATGTTACTCTAGATAGTTTGATTGGAAGACTGATTTCATTTGAGATGAATAACTTTGATAATAGTGTCTTACCAAACATAGAGTTTGCATTCAAATCTTCTTTGAGAATAAGTAAATCAAGTCATAAACACACTATGAGAAAAGATAGTGATAGTGAAAGTGAAGAAGAAGATCTTGATGAAATTGAAGCACTTATGGCTAGGAGAATGCAGAGAGGCAAAGGTAAATTACCACTTGTATGTTTTAATTGTAAAGAGATTGGACACTTTGCTACAAGATGTCCTAATAGGAGAAAAGATGACAGAAGTAATGTTAGGTCATTTGAAAAGAAGTATGACAAAGGTGATAACTGAGATTACAGAAGCAACCAACAATCAGAAAGAAGAGATACCTGAGACTACAAGGACAAAGAAAAGAAGGCCAGTTACCTAGCTAAATGCAAAGATGAATATATTGACACTGAATCTGATGAAGACATCGATATGGTGTTTATGGTAGTAAAAGATGATTCAGATGATGATGAAGAAAGGAATGTAGAAACTTCACTCATATATAAAGTTAGCAAAAATGATGTCTATATCATAGATAGTGGCTGCACTCACCATATGACCAATGAAAAACAAAAAATTGAGACTTTTGAATACTATAATGGTGGTTCAATAAGAATGGGAAATGACACACCTTGTCCAGTTGAAGGTAAAGGAACTATAATGTTGAATAACCTGATAAAATGTGAAAATTATTATTGGGTGAAAGGATTGAATTATAATCTATTGAGTGTTTCTCAGTTGAATAATTCAGGTCACAGAGTAGCATTTGAAAATAAGAAGGCAAAGATCTTTAATAAATCAGGAAGTCTGATTGGTACCGATGAGCAAACAAAAGGTAACTTATTCTATTTGAATGATACTGACATCACTTTCTTAATGGCGAGAAACGAAGACATATGGTTATGGAATAAAAGATTATGTCATGTAAACTTTGACAACTTGATAAAGATAAGAAAAAAGAGAAATTTAAGAGGCTTACCGATGATGATTAAGCCAAACAATATCATGTGCAAAAATTGTTAAAAAGGTAAGATGACAAAGTCTTGTTTCAAAAGCAAAACCCATACATCTAATGTCATTGAAGAATTATTCCATATTGATCTATGTGGACCCATGAGGAAAAATATTTATTATGGTGATAGATATTTTATTTCCTTTGTTGATGATTAATCTAGAATGATGACAGCTATGTTTCTAAAAGATAAATCTGAAGCATTCAAGATGTTTAAATGGTACAAAGCAATGGTAGAAAAACAAAGTGGTAAGGAATTAAAATGCTTAAGATTAGATAGAGGAGGGGAATTTATTTCAGATGAATTCACTAACTTTTGTAATGAGCATGGAATCAAAAGATAGGTCTCTGCACTGAGAATACCACAGCAAAAGGGAATTGCTGAAATAAGGATCAGATCCATTGTTGATTGTGCAAGGACACTGATGATAGAGAAAGGCATCACCCAAATCTTCTAGAGGGAAGCTGTCAGTACTACTGTTTATACATTTAATAGAGTACAATTGAAGAAAGACACCAAGAAGACACCCTATGAGTTATGGTATGGTTACACACCCAATGTAAGCTACTTAAAAAATTTTGGTAGTCAATGTTATATCTTAAAAGATGATAGAAATGGAAAAATTGACTCCAAAAGTGATGAAGGTATCTTTCTAGGTTATTCCACCAAGAGCAAGGCTTATAAATGTCTAAATAAAGTCTCTAACAAAATTATTGAAAGTGCAAATGTAAAGATAGGTGAATTTGCAGAGAAGAATGAAAAGGAAAGCACAAAAGAACTAGAGGACTACAGTAGGTTTGTTTACAATGAAGAACTTGACACTCTATCCAAGCAACAATGTATAGCTCCTGAGCAACATATTATTGCACCCGAGCATCAGGCTGCAAATACTAAAAATTAGGATATTGCTCAAGATGATGTACCAAGTGATGGAGATTAGAATGAAGGATACAATGATGATCAAGATGATAGACAAAGAATTGAACTTGTACTTATCAGATATGTCAGAAGGAACCATCCATAGAACCAGATCATTGGAGACAAGAAGGCTGGTATGAGAACCATAAGTAAGTCTCTAAACACAAGATGTCTAATTTGTGATTTTGAGCCAAAATATGTCAATGTTGCACTTGATAATAATGAATGGATTAGTTCCATAAATGAGGAGATTGAGTAGATTGAGAAAAACAATACATGGACACTTGAACCGAGACCAGATGACAAGAATATCATTGGTACAAAATGGATATTCAGGAATAAACTGAATGAGAATGGAGAAGTCACCAGAAATAAAGCAAGACTAGTATGCAAGGGGTATGCACAAGAAGAAGGGATTGACTATGGAGAAACCTTTGCACCCATTCCTAGGCTAGAAGGAGTGATAATATTACTTTCTTATGTTGCACATAAAGGATTCAAGGTATACCAAATGGATGTCAAGTTTGCATTCCTGAATGGAATACTTGAGGAAGAGGTATACATTGAGAAACTAGAAGGGTTTGTTGATCCAGAAAAGAGGAACATGGTATGTAGACTAAAAAAATCCTTGTATGGATTGAAATAAACACCCTGAGCCTGGTATGAAAGACTTCATTCCTATCTCATAAGTATTGGATTTTTGAGAACTAGTGAAAATAGTAATCTTTATTTGTAGGAAGATACTGATACTAACATTTTGATTGTTGAAATATTTGTTGATGACATAATATTTGGAGGCAATGATATGCTATGCAAATCATTTGCAAATGAAATTAGTAAAGATTTTTAGATGTCTATGTTTGGAGAGATCAAGTTCTTTCTTGGTCTACAGATCATGCAACAAGATGAAGGTATTTTCATTACACAATCCAAATACATCAAGGAAGTGCTAAAAATATTCAAGATGGAAGATTCCAAATCAGTTGGAACACTGATGGAAATTGGATGTAAGCTGAAAAAGGAGGACAAGTCACCTGAGGTAAATCAAACTTTGTAGAGATCTATGATTGGAAAACTCATGTATGTTGTGCATACTAGACCAGATATTGCACATGCAGTAGGAATAGTTGCAAGATTTTCTGCTAATCCCAGGGAATCACATATGAATGCTGTGAAAAGAATCCTAATATATCTAAATAATACCAAGGAATATGGATTATGGTATAGAAAGGAAGGAAAATTTGAACTTAAGGTCTTTACCGACGCTGATTGGGCTGGAAATATTGATGACCGAAAGAGCACAACTGGAGGAGAATTCTTTATGGGTGACAGACTTGTCACATGGATTAGCAAGAATAAAGGATGCATCTTTCAGTCTACTACATAAGTAGAGTATGTTTTTTCTGCTACAAATTGATCAAATATTGCACGGATCAAATAGTTACTGGAAGTTATGCATATGAAAATTCTTGAACCAGTAATTATCTATTGTGATAATACCAGTGCAATAAAAATTTCCAAAAATCCAGTCATGCATGCTAAGACAAAGCATATTGCTATCAAGTACCATTATTTGAGAGAACAAGTTCAAGAAAAGGAGGTGATACTTGAGTATGTGCAATCAAAGGAACAATTAGCCGATATCTTCACCAAGCCACTTCCCAAGGATGCATTTGATTACTTGAGAAAAAGACTAGGGGTTAGACCCTTGTCTACCGGTCAGTAAAATGACTAGAAGGTTGCATCAACCTACATATTATCATAATATCATTCATGTTGATGCAACTAGAGAAATGGAATTCAAAGATACATCTATACACACCAAGGTATTTAGCTACTCCAAGCACCAGAGTTGTTGTATTGCTGATGGATTGGGAAATTCAAGGAGTATATTATGGATAGGAAGGATTTGTTTGGCATTACTGTCAAATATTTTTTTGGCATTAGTATCAAATATTTGTTTGGCATTGATGTCAAATGGAGAGATTATATCCATTATCACATTAAAGATAGATTATATCCATCATATTATCCAAAGGGAGAGATGTAACCAGAAAGGGAGAGTACATACAAAGGGAGAGAATTGCTAACAAGAGACATCAAAAGAAAAGAGAACAATGAAAGGGAGAGAGTTCGATACAGGAAAAGAACACATCACATTAGAGGAAGAAAGATTCTACATCTATCCAGTGAAGGGATTGAATACAGAGTGGGAGCTACAAGAATCAAATCTAAGCTATATAAGCTTACTAAGGACCAGATATTTGTATCAATTATAGTACATAAGATTGGTAGTTTGATGAACTTCAATGGTTATATTTCATATTTTATTAGTGATAATATAGTGTGATAATGTAGTGTGTTGCCATCAATGCCAAAGGGAGAGATTGATGAACTATAACTGATTGAATGTTTGAAGATGTTAAGTTGATGATCACCAAGACATAGAAAGTTAATGCAAGACATTAAATCAATTAATGTATTGTATTGTCATTGATGTCAACTTGATATAATATGTATGGTCATGGACATACTGCTAAAAGACTTCAAAGAACTGATGAATAAAAGGCTATGCTATCAGTAATGCATAGAAGTTAAGTATTCACATAGTGACTATATACCTTGATAGAGTGCACACTGACGGTCAGAGTAAATCTACAAGAGCAAAGTCACAATGTTACCCAACGAGAAAATGCATAGAATTACCGACGAGCAAATTCACAGTGTTGTCCGATGAGAAAATCATAGTGTAACCCGATGGATAGAATTACAATATTGGCCGACGGATGGAGATCCCAAAGATAATTGAAGTCACACCGACGGAACAATCAGTTGTCACCAATGACTAACTGAAGTATTGACCGACAGAAGAGAGAGTTTAGAAATGAGAAAATGCTTAGCTATCAAGAGCTAAATATAGACTTAACTAGTACTTATCATTTTTTAATCGACAAGATAAATCCGGAGATAAGTGAAGTATTTAAAGTTGCTTTATCTAGTTGGCAAGAAGATCTCTATGAGATAAAACTAGAGTTTTTCTATAAATATAAGTGGCAAGAATTGTGGATCATGCCAAGATCAAGAAAGCTAAGAAATGGTGAATCATGTCTTTATAAGAGACAAGCTTATTCATTATGAATAAGGGAAGTGACAAGAGAATAGATGCTGAAGAGATTCTGAAGGAGAAGAAATTCTTCATTTAGACATGATCAATCAAGTAAGGAAAGAGCTAAATTCTGTAGACACCGATGAATAGTGATACATCATCACAGAGTAGAATAGTGTGGAGAAAAGGTATTGAACTGATAACATTGATCAGAAAGGTAATGCACTTACAATAGATCTAAAAATCTGCAATTCAAGTTGTATATGTGAACAAATCAATTTATTGTTTCGATTTAACCACTGAGGCATCAAGTCTCTTAACCGAAAAGGACTTAAAAGTCTTTTCTAATTGAAATACATCGCAAGGAGTATCAAAAAGTTTGATCATACAAAGTAGCATTGGATATGCCTGATACCTATTGAAAGGCCAAGTGATTGTTTGATCAAGGATGGTAGTATTAGATGCCAGATACTAAGTGGAAAACTATCTATTTAAATCCTCTGACAAGGTCACATCTAACAGTGTGTTTGTAACATTTAAAAAGGTTGGCTCTTCACTGAGCTCACTTCAGAAGAGTGAAAATTTGGGGTACTGGTCCCAGTGGTTTTTCCCTTAACAGGGTTTCCACGTTAAAAATCCATGTGTCATGTGTCTATGAGTCATTACTTTACTGATTTGTATTTCACATAATTAAATCTAGATTGATCAGTATACACTAGTTATTTACTTTGTTTTAGTAAGTAGAAAGACTGCTTATCAGTAAATATACAGTAGAAGGTTTTACAAAGCATTCTGACAAGTAGAAAATTTGATATAAGTATTTCAAGGCATTCATCTTACAGGACTAAAGATAACTAGAGGTATAATTTTTGGTACTAAGTTTGAAGGGTTGATTTAAGGATTAATTTTTGAGGCCACTAATTCACCCCCCCCCCCCCTCTCACTTATTANCTAATTCCCCCCCCCCCCCCCTCTCACTTATTACTAACATTTTTCTCATACAATTTTCATTTTAGGTGCACTAAAAATCAAAGTGAATTGATTTTAGATTAAAAGATTAATGTTGCTTCCAAGCCACACGCTAAAGATCAAATGTTAATACGTATCTAGCATTCAATTCTGATAATCCATAAGTTCACTTGCATCAATATGAAGATAAAAAAATTTCATCAATTATATTTACCTTACTCAAGTAAATGTTGAAGAGTCCTTTGTATCTAATGTTTTCTTCCAATTTTGTGATTGCTAGTCTATGAGCTGGTCCATTATCTTGTTTGATTTATCTCTTTTTTTTTCTTTATTGATTGTTGTACCTTCACTTTTCTATGCTTTACCAGTCAAGTGTGTCACTTTATATTAGCATCTACAGAGTTTTAACAGTATGAGTGCGTTGTTTTACAATTAAAAAAAATATAGAATTTTAAGATGGAATGAGGTTTTTAAGACACAAAGTATGTCGATTCAATCAATCAATTATGGCATTTTAGATAGGTAAGTGTGTCACTTTAGGGCAGTAAGTGTATCTCTTTAGGGGATAAGTAAGGTGAATCAATTGGGAAAGTGTGGCGATTCTCCTGTCACCTTTGTTAGAGAAGAAACCAAAAATAGAGAATTATCAAGATCTCAATAGTGAAAATTAGTACATCGATGTTAAGGCACTAAAGGATGGGGTACATGATATCTTGTTGAGTCACTTTTAGGAGTGATCATCATTGTTGATAGAACCATCACAACTAGAAAATATTGGAACTGAAGAGCATCAACATATAATCCATCTAGCACAATCACTATCAGCGAAGGAGTTGAAAGAGTTCACTCAACTCTTTCAAGAAAAAAAGGATCAACTTTGCATTGACCTAAGCAGATATGCTAGGTTTGGATCCATATCTCATAATGCATCATCTCTCAATTGCACCTAGAGTTAAACTAGCTAAAAAAAAACTCAGAAAGATGCACCTTCATGTTGCTCTACTAGTAAAAGTCGAGTTGGAAAAATTTCTCAATGTTGGATTCACTAGAGAAATTATCTATGTAGAATGGATCTCAAATATTGTACATGCATAAAAAATAGATGAGTCTATCTGAGTATGCACTAATTTTAGAGATATTTTTAGGGCATGTCCCAAAGAGAATTCCCTTTTCCCAATATCGTCATGATTTTTGATATGACAACCAGATATGAAATGTACTCATTAATAGATGGTTTCTCCAGGTACAATCAGGTCAAAATTTCTCATGAAGATCAAGAGAACAAAACATTCACATGTGCCTGGGGTGCCTTATATTGGAATGTCATGCCATTCAGTTTGAAAAAAGTAAGTGATACATACAAGAGAACTGTAACAACCATCTTACATGACATGGTGCACAAGAACATGGAAGATTGTGTGGATGATACAATAGTCAAAACCATGAAAAAATCCACACATCTGCAAGATCTAGGAAAGATTCTAGACAGAATGGAATAGTTCAGAGTAAGGTTGAACCTGAAGAAATTTGCATTTGGTGTGACATCTAGTAAACTGTCAGGATACATTGTCTCAGCAAAGGGAATTGAGGTGGATCCATAAAAGGTACAATAAATCAAAGAGATGCAACAGCCAAAAAACATCAACCAAATAAGAATACTCCAAGGGATAATTAAATTAATCAGAAGATTCATTTCACAGTTGGCCGAAAAGGAACAACCCTTAATGAAGACCTTATGCAAAGGAGTGGTGTGTCAATGGAATAAAACATGTGACAAGAACTTTAAAAAAAATCAAAGAATATTTGACAAATCCACCATTCCTGATGTCTCCTATACAGGGTAAGCCATTAATTCTATACATCTCAACTACTATAACATCACTGGGGGCACTTCTTGCACAACAAGATGAGAACAAGAAAGAACGAGATATTTATTACATTAGTAGAAATTTGGTGTCGTATGAGATGAAATATTTAGTGATTGAGAAGGCTTCTCTTTTTGTTAGGTTTTCATCACAAAAATTGAGGCATTATATGTTGGCACAATCTGTAAAATTGGTTACAAATATTTATCCACTAAAATACCTTCTGAGAAAAGATACCTTGATTGGAAGGTTAGCTAAATGGGTCACAATGCTCAACAATTTTGCAATTGAGTATGTTGAATGAAAGGATATAAAAGGGAAACAAATTGCAGATAAATTGGCTGAATCCCCAATGCAAGACGATCAACCTATCAACTTTGAGTTCCCAGATGGATCCATTATACACATCACTCATAGATCCTGGAAGATGTTCTTTGATGACTCTGTTACTCAACAAGGCTCAGATGCAGGTGTTTTATTTATCACTCCTCAGAGCTACTCTATGGCTAAGGCATAAAATCTTTGGTTTCCTTTCACAAAAAACATTGTTGAATATGGAGCCTTGGCGAATGGAATGAAATTAGCTATTGAATGGAACATTTATGAGTTTCATATTCATGGTGAATCTCAACTGTTAATCAACCAAATCAATGATGTCTATCAAACAAGGGATGATAAATGCATACCTTACAAAATAATAGTTGATGATTTTAAAAAGTACTTCACTTTAATCACAATCAAAAAGATTCTGAGGACAGAAAACAAAGTTTTCAATGCAATGTCTACACTCACCTCCTTACCACAACAATAAGAAGACTTCCATTATAAGTTCCTGGTAGAAGAGCTCCATTACCCAACATAAAAATCCACTGAATCTCAGATAATCTATTCTATCATAAGAGAAGAATCATCCTGCTACCAACATGTTTACGTTTATCTATGTCATTGGCTCATCCTTGATGATCTAACCTGCAATAAAACAATGACACTTGATTCACAATGCCTCACAGTATGTTCTCATAGAAAATGACTTGTATACAAGAGGACTATATGGTGCTATTATCAAGTCTCTGGAAAAGGAAGAGTCCAGAATTACATTAGCTGAGGTCCACGAAGGTATTTGTGGTTCTCATTCAAATGGTCTGAATCTAGCTCAAAAAACGTTGACAGTTGGCTACTATTGGCCAGACATGGAGAAATAAGCCATAAGGTACTCCAAAGCTTGTAAGAAATTTCCATTGCATGGTCATCTTATACATGCCCCCCAACTATGGATCTTATTCCTGTATGAGCCCTAAATTCAACTCCTATTTTTCTATTGGAGGATATTTGTGCACAAGGATCAAGCTTCCATTTTTCTCCACCTTTGATTAAGACTTTTGCCTCTTAATCTCAATGGTCCATTTCATCTCATTTCTTATAAAAGGAGAGCTCTCTCCTTC
>MU227618.1:3821867-3843019 GCA_018584345.1 Thuja plicata | reverse complement strand
CACATGCAGTAGGAATTGTTGCTAGATTTTCTACTAACCCCAGGGAATCACATATAACTACTGTGAAAAGAATTCTAAGATATCTGAAGAATACTGAGGAATTTGGCTTATGGTATAGAAGAGAAGGAAAATTTGAATTGAAAGTGTTTACTGACGTTGATTGGGCTAGAAATCTTGATGACCGGAAGAGCACAACTGGAGGAGCATTATTTATGGGTGACAGACTTGTCACATGGATTAGCAAGAAGCAAGGATGCATCTCTCAGTCTACTGCAGAAGCAGAATATGTTGCTGCTGCTGCAAACTGCTCAAATATTGCATGGATCAAATAGTTGCTGGAAGGTATCCATATGAAGATCATAGAACCAGTAGTTATCTATTGTGATAACACCAGTGCAATAAATATTTCCAAGAATCCAGTCTTGCATGCAAAGACTAAACACATTTCCATCAAGTATCATTATTTAAGAGAACAAGTTCAAGAAAAGGAGGTGATACTTGAATATGTGCAATCAAAAGAACAATTGGCTAATATCTTCACCAAGCCATTGCTAAAGGATACATTTGAGTACCTGAGAAAAAGACTAGGGGTCAAACCCATGTCTAACAGTTAGTAAAAGGACTGGATGCTGCATCAGCCATATATTATCAGAATATCATTCATGATTGACGCAAGCAGAAGCTGAACTTCAAAGCTACATCTATATACAGAGAGGTATATATCAGAACCAAAAACCAGAGCAGATTGTTATATTGATGATGGATAAGGGAAATTCAAGGAATATATTATGGATAGAAGACATTGTTTGACAACATGTCAGATATTTGTAAAAATATTTGTAAATGGCATTAATGTCAAAGGTAGAGAATGTATCCATATTATCATCAGTAACTATTCATTATCAGATTACTCCAAACAGGGAGAGATCATATTATCAGATTACTCCAAATAGGGAGATATCATATCCAAAGGGAGAGAATTTGTATAAAAGTTGCAAACAAAAGACAAAGACATCAAAGAAGAAGAACAGTCAAAGAGGCACAACACATTAGAAGAAGAAATAGGAAAGCTGGAAGAATCAAATCTGAGCTAATACAGAGCTCACCGGCAGTCAGACATTTTATCGGTTATCAAAACAAACTGTTTGGTAATTTGATGAATCCCAACAATTGTATTTCATATTGTATTAGCAATAGTATAGTGTGATAATATAGTATGTTTCCATCAATGCCAAAGGGAGAGATTGATGACATGTAACTAATTAAATGATTGACTACATTAAGTTGAAGATGATGCAAGACATTAAATCAGTTAAAGGTTTGTATTGTCATTGATGTCAACTTGATTTCATCTCTATGGTCATATACATAATGCCAAAGACTTTAGAGAATCAATGGAATAAAGGTTATGCTTTCAGCAATGCATAAAAGTCAAGTATTCACTAAGTGATAGACTACACCGGCGGAGTGCACACCATCGGTAAAGACAGAGATAAAGTCACAGTGATGCCCGATGAGTAGAAGATAGTGTTGCTTGACAAAGTAGAATCATAGGATGCCTGATGAGCTAAAAATAATATTTCCCAATGAGCAAGATCCAATGATGCCTGACAGACGAAGATCCTGAAGCTAACTGAAGCGATGTCGATGGAACTGGCAGTTATCACCGGCGATGAACTGTAGAGTTGACCGACAGAACAAAGAGATCAGAAAATGACAAAATGTCTAGCTAGCAAAGCTAAAGGATAGACTTAACTGGTTGTTTGAATTGTTTTATTTGACCATAGTTAAGTGAATGATTTGTACAGTTGGCAAGAAGATAACTACGAGATAAATCAGGAGTTAAAGTTGTAAATCAATTTGGCTGGATTTTTTTTTATGCCAAGAATCAAGAATCAAGAACCTAGAATTAAGGAGAATCATATCTATATAAGAGACAAGCATAATTCACTTCTGAAGAATCAATCAGATACACAGGGGAGTGAACTGATAGAAGATGCTGAAGAGAAACTAATGAAGGATAAACTTCATGCAGTCCTGATCAATCAAGCTAAGGGAGAGCTAAAAAATTCTGTAGACACCGATGAACAGAAAAGCATAGCATCACAGAGCAGAAAGAGTTAAGTACAAATGAATTGAATTCATACATTGATCAGAAAGATATTGTAAGTAAATAGATCTGAAAATCTGCAATTTAGTTGCATTAGAAATAGGTCATTTTGTCTCAGTTTAACCATTGAAGCATTAAGTCTCTTAACAGAGCAGGACTTAACAGTCTTTTTTAATTGAGGTATATCCTAATAGATTACCAGAAGGTTGACTCCTGAAAGTAGCATCGGTCTTACCTAAAGCCTATTGACAGTCTAAGAAGGAGGTTGATTCAAGGATGGTAGTAAAATTAGCATAAAGCCTATTGACAGTCATGAGACTGATTCAAGGATGGTAGCATAGATGCCAAATACTAAGTGACAACCTATGTATAAAAATCCTCTAACAAGGTCGCACTTAACAGTGTGTTTGTAACCTTTAACAGGGTTGGCTCCTAACAGGGCTCACTTTAGAAGAGTAAAAATTTGGGGGTACCGGTCCCAGGTTTTTCCCTTAACAGGGTTTCCACGTTAAAATCCTTGTGTTATGTGTGTGTGGTTTATTACTTTAATGTTTTACATTCTACATATGCATCTATGGATTGATTGGAATACTCTGCATATTTACTAAGTATCGGTAAATACAGTTTACTGCTTATTGGTTATCAAGGAGAAGAAGGATAGACAAGGTGAACCGACAGACAATTATTTGTTTCAAGTATTTCAAAGGCATGCATCTTGTAGGGACTTAATAACTGGAGAACTATTGATTGGTGGATTAAAGCTTAAATTGGATAAATTTTTGAGGCCACTGATTCACCCCCCCTCCCTCTTAGTTATTACTAACATCATATCCTTATGGTCGCAGTGGCTCCAGTAAGTTTTGTATCGACTCTGATGTCCCAAATGCTCAGTGATGAAAATACCAAACAAAAATCTAGTGATTAAGTCCTAGGTTGCATTCATGTTAGCTCTTTCATTGTATTTCAATATCATGATAACATTACAACATTACTCTCCAAAAATTCAAGGTTTTGGCAGCGTTCTCTCTCCAATGAAAGGTAAGGCCTAAATGCATTTTTCAGGATTGAAATCAAAATCTGAGATCATTTTATATGTCAAAATCACAATTTGACCTTTTTTAGCCAAATGCAATTGATCTCTTACGCAATAAATCCTTTGAACTCCCAAAAAATAGGAATTCCAACTAAAAATAATCAATGTGCCATAATTTTGGTCAAATTTGGTCAAACCTTGCCAAAATTTTGGGAAAACTTGGTCAAGAGGACCTAAAACAAGTGCAAAATGTGTCATAAACACTTATAACCTCATCAAAATTAGATCAGTCTCTTCCTACATCATTTTATCGATCAAATTACTTTTGATCACTCGGAAACCTAGCCATATTTTGATTTTTCTCCCGAGGGGGCATGTTTTGGCAGGTGGCCAAAATTATATAGCATATATGTTGTCATTTATGGCAACACTAATTATTGACATGGTCGTTTGGAGTTCAATCCAGTTTTGGTTGTTCAATTTTTGAAAAATGACTAAGTCCAGGAAGCAGTTCACAGAATACAGTTGCACTATTTTGTTTTTTGATAATAGTATGTGATACATTACATTATGCAAGATTAGATGGATGATGTATGGGATGAATTATAGCTATAGTTAAGGTGTCTTGTAGTTTCTACTTGATTAGCGAGAGTTGCAGCATGATTTGGTATGCAATGATAGTATAGAAGTAAAATAGGGAAGATGAGTGGTCATGATGATTAAGAGAGTAACGTGTGGACTCCAGGAGTGCTACTTTGGATTTTGTTTGGGTCCTATTCTATCCTTGTGGATATATAATTACTCATTGTGTATCTACTATTGGGTTATGTGTTAGACACATTTGGTGATGCTCTTGTGAGTTGACTTAACAACTTATGAAATCAGATATATATGTAAAGATGTTTTTGAGATGCGAAAACATGTAGTGTGTAGATGCATTGCGATATCATATTAATGCAGAGGATGTTGTGAACTATTACTGGAACTACTTAAGCATGGAAGATGCTTGTATAGTTCATCTTTTGTGATGCTACATTATGAAGAAACAAATTACTATTCTAAGAGCATGGAGCTCCTTGTATTACCCCTAACTGGGTCTTAATCCTTTACAGGGATATTGTACTAAATGTAATAATCAGCTCCATACAGGGCTAATTCTTCTAATAGGGACACCATATTATTAGTACATAATTTTTGGGTACCATCCGCACTAGGGTTTTCCCTTAACATGGTTTCCTCATGAAAAAATCATGGTGCTATGAGTTATTTATTTTATGCATGTGTTCTCTTTATTTTAGTTCTTATATGGTTAAGTTTGATTTCTAGAAAAAGGAATAGAAGTGCTACAACATTGATTCGCTCCCCCCCCCCTTAGTGTTACTTTCTCCCATCAATTTGTATCAGAGCTTGTAGCCCTTGAAGAGAAATCCTAATAACTTAAGGAAAATTCAGATGGATTCAAGAAATTTGGAAGAAAACATCGAATCAGTACTTGAAGACGTTGATAATATGGAATTAAATTTCAAACTAAAAAGAGCTGAAGATTACATCAAGATGCTTAAAGTGAAACTTGAGAATTTAAGGAATAAAATGCAAGAAATTGTATAAAAGATAAAGGAACCTGAAAAATAATTCATCAGATCTGATTGAGCAACTTATGCGGGAAAAGGAAGCATTAAAGGATGATTGTGAAGTTACTACTTTATAGATGTCCAAGGAAATTCATAATGAAAAAGATGAAAAGAGAAGACTTGAAGAAATCTTGAAAAGTACAAATGTACAGATGGAGAAAATGCAGCTTGAACTTGATGATGTCAGTATCAAGTATCAGGAATTAGAAAAGTACAACTATATCATTAAAGGAGAACTTGTAGAAGCAAAGATTCACATTGAAAAACTTCATGGGAGTAGTGACAAAAATTATGAACATATGGAAAGACAAAAACCTAAAGGTGATAAGATAGGAGTTGGATTCAATGAAGCTAAATATTCAAAATCTCAAGAAAATCAATCTAAAAGAAAAACAAATAAGACACCTAATCAACAAGAATAACCTATATAGCAAGAGGAACCTAGAGAGAAGATCTGACCTTTCAAAGGAAGATTCTTTGGTTATACCAAAGTTGGTCATATGAAGAGGGATTACAGAGGTAAGAATCCTTAAAAGTCTTTTTCTAGTTATTATTTCAATATCTATCAACATGGGCACAAGAAGGAAGAATGTAGATTTATTGTCTTAAAATAGAAACACTTCCATCTTGGTAGGTTTAGAACCTTCATTTAGTGCATTTAGATGATAGATTTTCATTTAGGATGCATCTACACTTGGTAATTCTTCATTTCTAGGTGAAATTAGGGTTAGGATCATGAGGATTCTCCTTGATTTCCTTATTTGTGGATCTATTTTATAGGTAGGACCTATGTAATGGTCCTCCTAGCCTTTATCACATCTCTTCTAGACCCTTGCGCCCTTTTCCAGTATTATGTTTTTTTTTTCCATCATCCTTGGTCTCTGGCTGACCTAGAAACTTCACTAGCACTCTAAGTTGACTGGCCTAAAACCTTAGGTCAGGGTTGAGGTCAACCTTGACCTAGGTCAGGTTTGAGGTTGACCTTGACCTAGGTCAGGGTCAAGGTCAACCTTGACCTTTGTCAGGTTTTGGCTCCCACTTTCAAATTTGGATCATAGTGGGGCCCTAAATTCAAAATTGGCCCCCGAATCCGAATGCAGAAAGGTTTTTTTATTCAAAATATAATTAATGAATTCCCTCCTTATTTGGTAATTGTGATTGGACCATAATTCAAGGTAAAATTTGAATTAGGGGCCCTCACATTTTCCTAGGAGGCTTACCTTGAAATCTCTATATAAGCACTCTCTTTTGCCTTCATTTGATACATGACACAATACAAGTAGATCATGACATGAGATAATGATATGACATGATGATATGAGATAATGAGGCAATAATGCAAGAGGATGATATAGGAAGTCAAGATGTGATAATGCCTTGATGTAAGCAACCATTTTCTGGACAAGCTATTGTGGACACTCATTGGAGCAACAAAGAGTTCTTTAATCCTTCCTTCTTCTTTGATCTTCTATTTTCAACATTCAAGCATTCAAAAGATACAATCATGGGGTAGAAACTACAGATTGTGAGTTTGGTAGGAGTACTTTAGCCTTGGGGGCTTGGTATTCTTTCTTTATCATTTTCAAATCTATGCATTTATCTTTCATTTCAATTCATGATAGGGTTTCAATCTAGAGGCTGAGATCTTGGCATTGCACATTCAAAGATCTTCCTACGAGCAACACACACACACACATATTCTATTATATCCAACTATCCATGGAGGTGGAAATCACCAAAATGGGTGTTTGACTAAGGAAAATCCCTATATAGCAACCCCAAAACACCATTTTCAAATATCTATAGTTGTTGTTTCAGGAGTTGCAGAGCATATTCAGATACCCTTTTCAGCAAACTTTTGAGATCTGCAAATAGAATTTTCGTCGGAGCTGTTAGGGATTTTTCTTGTATGAATCACAGTGCTTGAAATGACTACTTGAACACTATGCCTCCTACTACTAATTCAGACACAAGAAAAGCCTAATTGCTAAGGATTGGATAAGATCCGTATTCATTTTTGAGCTCCACATATGATCAGGCAAGTTTTACCTCTTAATGATTACTGATTACATAGTATATATATGAATGTGGACACTAATTTTCTATGTATCTTTGTTAAACCAACTTATGAAACACCTTTTAAATGATCAAGCACAACTAGATGAAAAGCTTAACAAGACAAACTATGATTGTTGATATAGTAAAAACCAGTGATACAAGGACTTTCATCCTTCTTCCTTTTAAGGAGGAATAACCGAATTGATTTCTTCTTCAAAGAAACTAACATGTATCCTTACATTCACAGAATGCAAGACATAAACATTCCAGCTCTCATACAAAAATTTAAAATGATTTGAATAATTGGTTTGATGAAGAAAATGCAGGACAAGAAAGAGACCAGTGCCTTATCTGTTGGGCAATAGAGTCAAACACACATGCATTCCCAGAAAATTATAAATCCAAACTCACAAAACCCAAGTGGAATGCCTTACAAACCACCATTTTCACTTCAAAAAATGGACATCAGATTCATATACAGACAATCAACTCTCAAATTTTTCTCCTGAGAATTACTCTATCCTTGAAAGAGACTCAGAAACAATCTCACAGCTACCTTATAGCTAATGTATTAAAGTGCCTTACAAATCAATACATAAGAATCAAAGTCAAACATACAAAGACATCATACAGGTTTTGAACAGGAATTTCCTTCATTCTTCATTAAAATTTATCCAGATATACACATTTTCCAAACAAAGAACACAAAGAAATAAGACTCCATGGCCTGGAAGCTGCCCAGCAGCATAAATTTCAACATCCCTCTCTACAATGGAGAAAAAATCAGATATAGGAGAATGGAAAAACAACCCAGTCACCGACACCTTTCTGCTTCCCCAAAAATATCTGCAACTGTTCAAACAAAAACTGTGAAAATCTGATTTTATTTTTCCTCAATTGGTCTACAAAATCATCTTCTTCATTCCGAGACCTTTCCGGAAACATATAATACTCTATGGTTTTGACAAAATCTGCCCTCTGAATCTTTAATTCTAGTTTGCCTTCCCGTGCAGATTTTCTGTTTTGAAGATTTGAAATATTTGCATTAATTCAATAGTTTGACTATTGAATAATATTTCAATTTAATGTTTTAATCTCACAGATTCAATAGCTTTTTAAATATCATGTTAAAACCCTTTTCCAAAAGTGACACGTGGCAGCCTCTGATTAGTCTACAGATCCATTGGGTACCATGTGTCAGAATGTGACACTTGTCGCAAGGGCTTAATGGCTTAATGATTAGATGGTGAGCATCTCTCCATTAAGCCATTAAGCAAACCCTTAGATCATTTTGAAGTTTCTCACTAGTTAACCCTTTGCTTTTTTTGATGAATTTAATCAAATAATTCCCATTAATTCATTATTTTCTCAGAATGCACTAGAACGCGACACTTGTTGCAAGGGCTTAATGGCTTAGTGGTTAGATAGTGTGCATCTTTCCATTAAGCCATTAAGCCTACCTTTGGATCTTGTGGAAGATGATCACTTTTTAACCACTTTCCATTTGTGATGGATTTAATTGATTATTTCAATTAATTGACTATTTCCTCAGGATGCACCAGAATGTGACACTTGTCGCAAGGGCTTAATGGCTTAATGGTTAGACAGTGTGCATCTTTCCATTAATCCATTAAGCAAACCATTGATTTTCCTAGAACTTGCACACTGGTTAACCCATTTGTTGAAAGAATTTCAAAATAAAAATATTATGAAATCTACACATCTCACCAAAATGTGCCAAGTGTCACCCTCTGATTGGTTCGTAGGTCCACTTGGCGCCAAGTGTCAATTTATAATTGGTGCCTCTGAACTACAGTGTAATTGTGCCACTTGTTGCCTACTGGGTGCCACTTGGCATCATCTGATTCATTGACTGATCCACTGGGTGCCACTTGTCTACCATGTCATCACTGCAGGTCCTGCCAAAATTTGGGTGTCATTCCTCGGGCACAATTTTTGAAGCAAGCACCAGCTCCTGTGCGCTTGGGCATAGCCTCTCCTTTCTTCTTCAAACTATTAAGAAAGTAGTGTTGTATATAAACATTAATATTTTCCCCTACCGGATGAATGTGGGACTAAGGACCTTTGAGTTTTTAAAGACTGTGCATTTTGCCACCCAAAATAAGTGGGCCCTACCACGCAACAAGCCTTCTATCCCTCGCTACTTCCAAAGCCCATGCCTTTAAATTCATATTACATATTGTGCATTGTACAATATAAATATCTTGTATTTCATAAACGCCCAGCATGTGGGTCTAAAACCCAAAGGTAATTTTGAGGCATTGTTTTTTTTTAAAACAGTCCACGCACCTTGTTTGTACTTCCGCATTTTGCATACATGTCTACCTAAGCAGTTGAAACTGCAACATCTAACAAGAACCCTTCCATCATGTTTCGATGCATGTCCACGCCTTCTTCCAAAGCTCATATTTCAGTGCAGGTAGGGAGGATGCTGGTAAAGGTTGTTTAATCTGGCTTTACACCTGTCCATCACATTTGCTTGAAAGTTTCTAATGCCTTTCCAACAAATCTATTTTGAGCATATCCATGTCTCTATTAACTGAGAAAATATTCGTAGCATCAGGACCATGAATTTTATTAGCAACGAATTCTTCACTCGAATATCCGGTATATGCTTCTCTAGAGTCAAGAGCATCCCCTCAGCATCTGAACAATTTTTATGACTCCCAAACTGTCTGGTATTTCCTGAACTCAAATAGCCAGTAAGAGTTTTCTAAGTAGGTTTAGAAAGCCCAGGATTCTCATCCTTGAACTGAGAGATGCATAGACCCATTAATCTCAAAGAAAGGGGAGGCTCAGTTCTCAAGAGCTTTGAATCATGAACCAAGATGCCTAACTTCAAGTAAATATAAGATTGTAAGGAAAGTGCTCTAGTTCGGACCTCAAATATTTCATTTTTTAGCTTAAGAGTCAATGTACGCATAGGGAGACTTTCCTTTTCCATGTCTTTCGACAATGTCTTCAACAATATCATCCAATTTCTATAAAAAAATGTCAGGTTCCTCCTCTCATTTCTAGTGTGCTGGCTAATGTTCATAGTTTATCAATGCAAAAACACTTCCTCTCTTACCAATGCATTAACATGTGCCTTTTGCATTTAAAATTGACTTAAAACTTTACCATCAGCTGACTCCCTGTATGTGCTTTGATTACTATGTAAGGATAGCGGTTTCTTGGCTTCAAAAAGGACATTTAAGTTGGGATGAGCACCAATCAATACTAAATTGCATTTCAATTCACTATTCATCTAAAGATATATTGACATTTTTTGATAGCGAATATCCCAAAAAGAGAAACCCATCAACTGGACTAGATCCTTAATTGACAGTTGCAATAAAATCACCAACAATGAGGTTGTACATAGAGCCCCTTGTCTGTAGCCATTCCTTGTAACCCTGGTCACCTAAAATGATCCACCAAAAATTGACAATGAAGCACTGAACTGGCGGTGTTTTTAATAACTTTTCACATTTCTGCAAACTTAACTCATTAATGGCATCTGGCCTCCGGGGCTGGCTTTAAAAAATGACAAGATCTAGTAACCGGGACATGGCGATCGGCATACACATTCCATAATTGACATTTTTCCATTCTGCAAAGTGGCAACTGACAAAACCCAATAGGTCCAAAGATTTTAATTGCCCAAGTTGCCTATTCAGAGCAATTCTGCAAATTACCCTGTTAAATAATGGTAAACACATTTGGTTTTGACTTTGAAAACAAGTCAAATGATCTCCTGAGGATCCGAGCTTCTGAACATTGGAAGTGTGCTATATGGAGAATACAGATCCAGAAGGGCACCTCTTGAAAATCATCTAGGCACATTTGGCGGCCCCTCGAAAGTAGCAACTTGAAAATGCAGAAAAGAACAAACATGAAGAATATCGATTTCTGCAAATGAAAGGAAACTTGAAAAGTGTGCAAACAAAATCCTCAGGATCTGAAACCTTGCCAAATTGAAGAAAATTTGGTCTATAATTTAGGGAAACCACTTGCCTAATTTGGCCAATCACAACATTCAAGATATAACCTCGCAAATAGGGCCTCCGACCAAGCTGTGCAACTGATCTGCATCAAATTATTAGAAACTGCAAACGGAATCGGATTGGCAAATTGGACAAATGGATTCATCATGAGCTGAAAATATTCATGATAGCACATTTCCATGCCTATAATATGGGGGAGCTTTCAATTATCCATTCAATTCAACCGGGTGTAAAATTGTAAGACCTCAAAGTAGATCATTCAGAAATCTGTGTTTGACAATTTGACACACTGATAGAAACTGCAAATGGAATGGGCTTAGCAAACTAACCAAATGGACTTGTCATGACCTGAAGATGGAGGATTAAGAAATATTTGACCTCTGCAATGGAGTATAAAAATAATTTTTTCAATTAGGTCACTAGGTCAAAAGTTATAGTCAGTCAAACAGGGCTACTCAGAATTCTGATCAATTGCACAATGCATGACAACAGTAATATACCAACTTTGAGGGATTTGAAACCTAGTCAAAACATATTGAAATGATTTGGGATTCAAAACATAGGTTCTCTGATACACATAATCAACATCCCCAAAGTGGTGGGTCATGAAACATTTCTGGGTGGAAGATATTCAAAGGCAAACTAGGCCAATTACAACAGATTGACACTTGGGCATAAATGCAAATTTTGACAAGTGCCTAAAACAAGACATTACGAGACAAATCGAAACTTGAAACTAACGAACTAAGATGTCTTCACTTGTCAAAACAAAGGTGATTAGCACTTGACATGCATGGTAGACCTCATAATTTCATCAGGGAAAATAGGCTCAAAAAGCACTTTAGGGGGTCAAAATGCAAAATTTTAACATGGTACTTCAAAAACCCTTACTGCTTTTTTCAGTCCCAACAAGAGCAGCGCAAGTCAAGGTCGACATAAAGGGTCAAGGTCAACCTGTATGTGGGTCAAGGTTGACCTTTCTTAGAAAAGGAAAAGATTTCTGGGTTTTCTCCATCTCTGTGTTTCTATTCCATATACGGTTGCAAAATTTCTAGAAACTCAGTATAGACACCCGAAAATAGCAATTTCTAGATCTGCTATATTATGAGGTATGTATGTCATTTCATTATTCTTTGAAAACATTTCCAGATTTATATTCCTTATTACAATTAAATTTATGTGGTTAATAGCGGCATAGGGTCTCATTTATGTGCAATCCCCCATTGTTCTAAACCCTATCCACACATTTTTCCCACTATACATTTTGGTGAACCCGTTTACGACAACTCTTTCTTTTTTGTGTTAGATTTGCATTTTATGTTAGATCTTACATGCATATAAAAGTAGATTTCTTTTATGCTCTTGCATTTATACTTCAAAAATAAATTTAAAAAATCACAAAATTTCTTTAAAAATACAAAATCATTTACATTTTTCATGCTTGTAGTGTTACTTTGTGTTCAACATGTATGATTTTTGTTTTGAATACTTTGATGAGGCTTTTCTTGCAAAAAAGGATAGATCCCCTAATGAGGTACATGGAAGTGAGGATGAAAATTGTTCAAATAAGAAATCCATTGATCCTATTCCTATTTCATCCTCCTCTATAACCTCTTCAACTGACCTTTATCATAGGATGTGTGCATGGTTACCTTCACTTTCCACTATTTCCAAAATTGATGCACCTATAATGTTATATCCTAAACCTTTGTTGATGGTAAAAGGATGTCCTCAAATAAAAATTAATGGTAAACCTAGAGATCCTTTGGATTTATTTTATAACACAGATTTTGTTTCACATTCTTATTGCACACAGAATAACCCTCAGCCTATTGTTCTAGTTTCTTTACCTCCTTCTCAACCTATGCTTCCTCAAGCATCTAGGTTTCCATCTTCCTTTAAGGAGTATGACTTATTTGAACAATTACGTGCTACTCCCACCCACATATCTTTATGGGAATTGCTTCAAACTTCCCTGACATATCATGATGCATTGCAAAAGGCTTTATCTACCCTTTCTGCTTCACCTCCTAACCAAGAGAATATTAATTCCTTTTTGGAGTGCAATCATACTATGCCTTATGTACCTCCTATTGTGTTTAGTGATGATGATTTACCTTATGTTGAGGTGTAGAATTAATATGATGCTCTTATGGTTGTTGTTTCTATTAATCAGAGTATCATTCATAGAACATTAATTGACAATAGATTTGGGCTTAATGTTTGTAGCATGGATATTCTTAACAAAATTAAGGCTGATCTTACAAATATTCAATGTGATAATTTCCCTATTCATGGATTTGATAATATTGCAAAGAAAACTTTGGGCATTATTATGCTACCTGTTAAGGTTGGTCCAGATATTCTAAATACACCGATTCAAGTTATGCTTGGACCTCTCAATTATAACCTTCTTTTAGGTAGACCTTGGTTACATACTATGCATGCAGTTCCTTCTACTCTTTATCGCAAGGCTAGGTTCATTTATAACAATTTGATGTACACGCTACATGCAGATGATGCATTGAATACTTTCTTAAATGCGGAATATGCTAAAGTTTTTGAACCTCTCCAACCAAGTAAAGAACCTGAAAGGCCACATGAGATTAAACAAATTGAAACTCCATCTTCTTCTTTGACTGGGGATTATTGGGGAACGTTGGACTTTAATCCATCTTTTATTGGAGAATATAAAGTTTCTTATTTGGAATTCATGAAACAACAAAGTGGGTTTGAAAAACAAGTTTTTACTCCTTCCCCACTTTCTATAGAATTAAAAAGTAACTTTGTTGTTGCCTCGATTGACGAATAATTAAAACAATAAAACCTGATTGCTATGACATTGTGACATATGTGGCTCCTTTGAATCAATCTGATATGGCTGATAGATATGGTTTTGGTTATCATCTGCTCAATAAATTAGGATTTAATGGGAAAGGATGTGGTAAATACAAACAAGGTATACAAGTACCTTTGGAAAATGAAATTTATGATTATACATATGGATTGGGGTTCAATCCTTACAAACAACCATCAGCTTTTCCTCTCAATATTAATCATATATGTGGTGGATATTTGAAGTTGGTTAACCCTCTCCTCCTCGACATGAATCAAAAACCTATCTTGGATATTTTTCCCAAATATGAAGCCTTAGCAGAATTTTTAGGAGCTTATGAGGATCTACCTATGTTTCATCATAAAAGATGGAAGCCTTATTGTCTAGATATATAAGCTTATTTTGGAGAACATGATGAATAGGATACTTCTCCTTTACCAATGGATTCTCTGATACAAATTAATTTTCTAATAACTAAGACTATTGAGGTTAAAGTGGATGCAAATGACTCTGAGAAGATGATAAAAATTGGGAAGTGTTTGAATCAAGATGAACATGATCAGTTGGTTTCCCTTTTACTCGAATTTAAGGATATTTTTTCTTGGACATATTTAGATATCCTAGGTATAGATCCTAAGATTGTTACTCACAATATTGTTCTCAAACCAAACACTAAACCTGTGAAGCAGAAAATCTGAAAGATGAATCCAGGAATTGCCTTATTAGTTAAAGCTAAAATTGAAAAATTATTGGTTGCTGGATTCATTCACTCTATTGATTGCTCAGATTGGATTTCAAACATTGTGACTATTTCAAAAGGAGAAAATAAGATAAGAATGTGTACTGACTTTTGAGATTTGAATAAGGCATCCTTAAAATATAATTTCCCGTTACCTAATATTGATATGATTATGGATTCAACAACGGGTCATTCTCTATTATCTTTTATGGATGGCTTTTTGGGCTATAATAAAATCTTTATTCCTATTGAAGATCAACTTTAGACCGCATTTATAACACCTTGGGGAAAAATTTGTTGGGTCATGATGCCTTTTGGATTAAGAAATGTGGGAGAAACTTATCAGCAAGCCATGACTTTGATTTTTCATGATTACATTCATAAGATTCTTGAGGGTTATTTGGATGATATATTAGCAAATTCTATATAAAGAGGAGGTCATGTTAGTATTTTATGACAAATATTTGAAAGGATTAGAAGTTACAATATGAGATTGAATCCTAAGAAATATTTCTTTGGAGTTGATTCTGGTAATTATTGGGGTTTATCATCTCTAAGAAAGGCATAGAGGTAGATACTAAAAAGATTGATATTATTGTTAATATGCCTCCTCCTAAGCACATTTCTCAGTTACAAAGTTTACAAGGAAAAAATCAAGCTATTCGTCGCTTTGTTTCCAACTTAGCTGATAGAACCATTCCTTTTACTTCCTTTCTTAGAAAGGATACCACTTTCTCTTGGAATGATGAATGTAAACAATCCTTTGAGAAATTTAAGGAGTATCTCACCAATCCTCCTATTCTGCAACCTGCACAATTTGATAAACCCTTTTATCTGTATACTTTAGCCACTCTGAATGTGGTGAGTATGTTGTTGGATCAACATGATAGTGAATGTAAGGAAAGAATTGTGTACTATATTAGTCAGAATTTACTTGATTACAAAACAAGATATACAGATTTGGAAAAATAATAACTAGCTTCAGTTTATGCTTGTCAGAAACTAGGGCATTATCTATTAAATGTTGAAGTTAATGTGATTGTTAAATTTGATACTTTGAAACATCTTTTCTCAAAAACTGATCTCTTTGACCGTCTTGCAAAGTGGGTGATGTTACTTATGGAATTTGATCTAAATTTTATTTCTCAAAAGTCAATTAAAGGACAAGCTTTAACAAATTATTTGGTTGAAGCTCCTTGTCATCATTCTGATACATGCTTTACTTCAATAAAATTCCCCGATGAAAACATTTTATCTATTAAACAGGATGATGTTGGGAATTATATTTTGAAGGATCTAGATGTAATACAGGTTCTAGTGTTGGCGTTATCTTGATCCCTCCTACAAAAAAACTGATCCCTATGTCATATAAATTGACTTTTCCTTGTACTAACAATATTGCGGAGTATGAAGCTCTTATAGCCGGATTACGAGAAGCTTCATCCCTTAACATTAAAAACTTGGAAATTTATGGAGATTCACAATTGATTGTGGAATAGATTAAAGGATTTTATCAGAGTAAGAATGATAAAATGACACAATATAGAGATTTGGCTCTTGAATTTCTTTCACAATTCTCTTCTTATACGATTCAAACTTTACCTAGGAAAGATAATCAACATGCGGATGCCATGGAAAGTGTAGCTTCTTTGGTTTTTCTTGAGAATAATGCTAAATACTTTCAATTTACTATACATACTCTTAAAAACCCTGCAATTTCCAATGAGGTTATCTCTGACTAGTTCAATTTGCATTTGGATGAATGGTATTCACATTTTTTTTTTGAAAGATGGTACTTTTTATGAATCGGCAACAAGGAACATGCATAATCATATTAGGAATATTGCAGCACATTATATCATTTTAGGAGATACACTTTACAAACGCTCTTATAATGATTTTCTATTAAGATGTCTTGGTAGAACCAAAATTCTGATAGGTTTGGTAGAAGCTAATTATGGTTCTTGTGGAGGACATTTTGGTGGAGAACATTTAGTCAATAAACTTCTTAGGATGGGATATTATTGGAAAACAATGGAGCAAGATTCTTTCATGTTTGTTAAGAAGTATCCTCAAGGTCAGAAACATAGTAATTTGATTCATGCTCCTGATCATGAGCTTCGTAATCAAGTTGGTCCATGGCCTTTTAGTATTTGGGGTTTTGATCTTATTAGAAAAATCTCACCGGCTTCTTCTCAAGGACATATGTACATCTTGACGGCTAAAAATTACTTTACAAAGTGGGTGGAAGTTGTCCCTCTCCGTTCAACTACTGTGGATTTTATTTGTGATTTCCTTCTTAACAATATTATAACACGATTTGGTATTCCTTCTACGATAGTTTTGGATAATGGTACCTCTTCCAAGAATAAATAAGTCATGAAATTCTTGGAGAAATATTGAATTCAACATAGATTTTTGACTCCCTATTATCCTCAATCTAATGGTTAAGATGAAGCATCAAATAAATTCATTGAACAAATTCTAAGAAAAATAGTTAATAAGCATGTGAAAGATTGGCATACCCAACTTACCTATGCTTTATGGGCTTATAGGACTAGTGTTCATACTGCCACGGGTGCTTCTCCTTATAATCTTGTCTACAGTACTGATGCTATTATGCCTTTGGAATTGGAAATACCTTCTTTACCTATTTCATTTTATGGGATAATTGACAAAGACACATTTCAAGAACAACGATAACAAGAATTAGAAATGTTGGATGAACAATGAATAAATGCTTTGGAACATATAAACGCTTATCATAAATCACTTCAAAAGAAGTATAATCATAAGGTAATTTAACGATCATTTTTAGTGGGTGATTTAGTGTTATATGAGAATCAAATAAATGTGAATGCTTTACCTAGTGAAAAAGGAAAGTTTATCCCTAACTAGCTTGGACCTTTTGTTGTAATTGAGGACTTTGGTTCAGGTGCTTACAAAATTGCTGATATGGATGGTGTGCCTTTTAAGGAACCTATCAATATTATACATCTAAAACATTATTATCCCTAGTACATCATTCTTTTCCTGTGTATTAATGTATTCCTTATAAAATAGTTATGTTTATAGGTTATGTGATTTTAGCGGATTACATTTGAATACATTTATACACATTCTTTCTTTCTGTTAAGTTTTATGTTATTGGTGAAAATATAGTAATTAATCACAAAACTAACTAGCAAAGAGAGTTTTCCATCTATATATATAACTTTTGTTCTTTTTTTGAGTTTGATACATATGTGGCACAGTTCCCTATCTATCACTCTCTCTATCCCTATACTATGATGGTCGATGGAACTCAGATCTCTCTGAACTATGATGTGAAGATGAAGATCTTTGTACGGTATTCTACGAGTCCTCCATAATATGCTAAGATCATATACACAACCTTCTAATCTCCATAGGTCATCCATCAGCCTCTCCTCTCTCTCTAAATAACCTCGTCTCTCGTTGGACACAAGCAAAGATGTCTACATGCCTATCAGGATCTCTATGACCAATGAGGAGCTCTCACTTGTTGGCTGGTAGTCAATAGGATAGGCATGTATCCTTTAGGACCTTGGACACAAAGCTCCTCCACTCCACTATGCTAGTTGCAGAATTAAAATATATTAATCTTTCAGTACTTTTCTTCAAACATTAAGTTAAATATTTAAATAAAACACATGGTTTCTACCTAGATCTCCCTCCTGGGTATCACTGAAGGGTCTGGATGGTGGAGGCATGGAGTGAATAATCTCTCCATGCTCACTAAATCTAGGTCTTAGAGGTGGTGTCTTTGTATGGGCACGTGGAGGTCATCATGATCTCAATGGTGTTGGATGAACAAAAGGCTCATCCACACTGGTACTATCATCTGGGGCATCTTGTCTATTTTCTCCTCTACTCTATCCTCCTCCATGGGATCTCCCTTAGAGGTGGGCTCCTCCCCATCTTTTTGATCCTCCTCCTCCTCCAGTATGCTACTATCTCGATGTGTCCTCTTTGAAAGGCCTGGATCACCTATGGGATAGTCATCAGGGAAGATGGGGTGGGTTCCCTATAGACTCCAATATCTGATGTAGTCCCTCCTAATTGCTTAATAGGCTACATCAGGGGCTACCTCTATATCCTCTCTCTCATCTATATCACTATCAATGATGTTTGTTGCTGATGTCTGGTGTATAGTGTCAGGTCTCTAATAGTATCTCATCGAATGTACGTACTAAGGTACTGCTCTCAGGACCGCCTATGTAAGACTAAACTGTATCATCACTCTGTCATAGTAGTATGACATTACTATGTGCCTAGAATGACCCTCTAGCAACTTGTTCTGTGGTGAGTGTCTCATTTGATGTCATGTATCTAGCCACTCTGCCATGTGACAACATGGTCCCTATATCACATCTATGTCTGGTACACTATCTAGATGTACCCTCCAATAAAGGATATCTCTATGCTGCCAGAGATCTCCTAGTGGATAATAAAAGGCTCTAGGTGTGCCCACATCTACCATCATAGGAACACCCTGTGGTCATGTACATGTGAAATTCTTGAACAACCAAATCTGTAATAGTGTGCATGATGTGAGACTCTCTCACTGATATCTCACCAACTTACATAACTCGTAGTATAGATGTTCTAGCATGTTGTTGCCCCACATGAAGATGGTCCTATCACTCTCCATCTTTCATATGAGATGGGTAAAAGGTGCTAAAAACATTGTACTCTTTATGTTGGGTAATACAACCAAAGAAAGTATAAATAGCATAACCCTCTATACCAAATGTGTCAAACCTTCCAATATGGATGATAGAGTGACATGGTCTGCTCAGGTTTGCATATGTGGAATCCATCCTAGGAAATACTTTGCATCTACATGAACATCCTCAAAACCCCATTGTACTCTCATTCTAATAGGATCGCCCCAGACTGGAAGTTGCAGGATCCTATATACATCCTCCAGTGTCACTGTGATATCTCCTAAGGGAAGATGAAAGGAACATGTGTCCTCATCCCACATTTCTATAAGAGTTGATATCATGGCTCAATAGAATCTCATCTGTGGTAGGAATGTTACCCAATACATTCCTATGTCTCTTATTAGTTGTGTTTCATCCTTGTTTAGCTCAGATAGCTTCTCTCTGATCAACAGTAATGACCCTCAAAAGGGGTTCTCTCTGAGACAAACCAGGTCCTGTAAGAACAAATCAACATCATATCAAAACTATAGAAATGCTAAACTATATATCCAACTTGACTAGGCCAAGGTCTACCTTTTTTAGGTCAAGGTCAACCTTCCTGGGTCAAGGTCGACCTTCCTAGGTTGGGGTTGACCTCACTCTAGAAAGGGGGTAGACCTTCCCAGTTTCTGTTGACCTTAAAGGGTCAGGGTCAACATAACTAGGTCAGGGTCAATCTTAAAGGGTCAGGATCGACCTTGCCTATAAATGCAGGAATTTAAGATTACAGATATTAAAAAAAAAAAAAGTGAACTTACCTCGGGAAGTGGTTGTCTTGCGGTCGGGCACTGTCTCACGAGCTCCATTCATGTCGCTCGAATTTCTTCTTTGATCAACATCTTGCTTTCTCTCCTAAACTCTGCAAATGGTAAGAATAAGGAGGTATGTGATCTCTTACCTTATTTATAGATAGAAATTAGGGTTTTATTAGGGTTTTTTTAGGGTTTATTTAGATTAAATTCTAATTTCCCTTCATATGCTTTTAGATAGATATTCACTCTTTCCATCATAACTTGAGTTCTGTAGCTCCATTTTTAGTGTCGTCTATGGCATTGGAATCGTAATTTAGATACCTAAACCCTTGAATTAGTTTAGGAAGGGGGAATAAGGGGATATATGCACTTCTAAATTTCATCTTAGTAAGCCTTAGGTGGTTTGTGGATTTCATTAACCTTGTGTGTTGCAGGTTGCAGGTAATAACGGTTTCTTGCAGGATCTCTACATTGAGGACTTGGCTATATCTTTTTTATTTTATGATGTTTTCTTACTTTAGCTTGCATATTCACATAGTTTCATATCTAAGATAAAGTGGGGGCTAAATTTATCATCTTAAAATTGAATCACTTCCATCTTGGTAGGTTTAGCACCCTCATTTAGAGAATTTACATGATAGATTTACATTTAGGATGCATCAGCACTCGGTAATTATTCATTTCTAGGTGAAATTAGGGTTAGGATCTTGAGGATTCTCCTTTATTTCCTTCTTTTTGGCTCTATTTTATAGGTAGTACCTATGTACTGGTCCTCCTAGTCTTTATCACATCTCCTCTAGGCCCCTATGTGTTAGTAATAACTGAGAGGGGGGGTGAATCAATGGCCTCAAAATTTTATCCTTCAAACATGTAACCACCAATCAAATAAACCCCAAATTATTAATTCCCTACAAGATGAATTCCATGAAATACTTATAATGATTTAACTATCTGTCGGTTTTCCTTTTTTGTCCTTATTCTCCTTGATTATCAATAAGCAGTATAACTATTTACCGAAACTCAATAAATAAGCAGAGTATACCGATCAACCCAGTGTTAATTATGTCAAATACAAAACAATAAAGAAATGAATCATGCACACATAACACATGAATTTTTAACGTGGAAACCATGTTAAGGGAAAAACCACTGGGACCAGTACCCCAAATTTTCACTCTTCTGAAGTGAGCCCTATTAGGAGCCAACCCTATTAAAGGTTACAAACACACTGTTAAGTGTGACCTTGTTAGAGGATTTTA
>MU227618.1:3810393-3821817 GCA_018584345.1 Thuja plicata | reverse complement strand
AATGCTACTTTCATGAATCAACCTTTTTGGCACTCCTTGGGATGTACCTCAATATATAGAAGACTGTTAAGTCCTTCTCTATTAAGAGACTTGATGCTTCAATGGTTAAACTAAAACACTATGACCTATTCATGATGCAACTTTGAATTGTAGATTTTTAGATCTATTTAAGTACATTACCTCTCTGATCAATGTATTAATGCAATTCTTTGTGCTCCACACTTTCTGCTCTGTGATGTTGTGCTTCACTATTCCTTAGTGTCTGCAGAATTCTTTAGCTCTCCTTCAGCTTGATTGATCGGGACTATATGAATTTATTCTTTATCAGTTTCTCTTTAGCATCCTCTTTCTATTCACTCCCGTTAATCCCATCTGTAAATGAATTAAGCTTGTCTCTTATATAGACATGATATTCATTGTTTCTTGATTCTTGGTGTGAAAAACAATCCAGCCAATTTGATTTAAAGCATAACTCCTAATTTATCTCATAGTTATCTTCTTGCCAACTATACAAATCTTCTTTAAATCAATCACATAACTCTGGTCAAATAAAACAAAGAAAACAACCAGTTAAGTCTATCTTTAGCTCTTGCCAGCTATATATTTTGATATTTTCTGAACTCTTTGTTCCGTCGGTCATCTCTGTAGTTAGTTGTTGGTGACAACTGACAATTCCGTCAGTGTGACTCCAGTTATCTTTGGGATCTCCATCCATCAGTCATCATTGGATTTTTACTTGTCAAGCAACTCTGTTTTATCTCGTCGGGCATCCTGTGGTTTTGCTTCATCGGGAAACACTCTATTTTGCTTGTTGGGTATCACTGTGACTTTTCTTCTTTTCCTTTACTGATGGTGTGCACTCTATCGGTGTTATCTGTCACATAGTGAATACTTGACTTTTATGCATTGTTGAAAGCATAACCTTTATTCCATTGGTTCTCTAAAGTCTTTGGCATTATGTACATGACCGTTCAGATGATATCAAGTTGACATCAATGACAATACAAAACATTAACTAATTTAATGCCTTGCATTATCTTTAACTTAACATTATCAAACATTCAATCAGTTACATGTCATCACTATGCCATTTTCCAGTATTCTATTATGTTTTCCCATCATCCTAGGTCTCTAGCTGACCTAGAAACTTCACAAGCACTCTAAGTTGACCAGCCTGAAACCTCAGGTCAGGGTTGAGGTCGACCTTGACCTAGGTCAAGGTCAAGATCAACATTGACCTAGGTCAAGGTTTAGGTTGACCCTAACCTTTGTCAATTTTTGGTTCTCACTTTCAAATTTGGATCATAGTGGGGCCCTAAATTCAAAATTGGCCCCCAAATCTGAATGTGGAAAGGTTTTTTATTTAAAATATAATTAATGCATTCCCTCCTTGGTTGGTTATTGTGATTGGACCATAATTTGAGGTAAAATTTGAATTAGGGGCCCTCACATTTCCCTAGGAGGCTTACCTTGAAATCTCTATATAAGCACTCTCTTTTGCCTTCATTTGATACATGACACAATACAAGGAGATCATGACATGAGATAATGATATGACATGATGATATGAGATGATGAGGCAAGAATTCAAGAGGATGATATAGGAAGACAAGATATGATGATGCCTTGATGCAAGCAAGAATTTTGTAGACAAGATATTGTGGACATTCATTGGAGCAAGAAATCACATGCAAAGCTCTTTCTACGAGCAACACACACATATATTCTATTATATATGGCTATTTGTGAAGGTGGAAATCACAAAAGTAGGGGTTTCACTAAGGAAAAACCCTATATAGCCACCCCAAAACACCATTTTAAAATATCTACAATTGTTGTTTCAGGAGTTGTAGAGAAGATTCAGATACCCTTTTTGGCAAACTTTTAGGATCCATAAACAAAATTTACATCGGAGCAACGCAGGTCAAGATCGACCTGTATGTTGGTCAAGTTTGACCTTGCTCAAAAAAGGAAAATATTTCTACATTTTCTCTGTCTCTGTGTTTCTTTTCCATATATGGTTTTGAAATTTATAGAAACTCAGTATAGACACTCGAAAACAACAATTTCCAGATTTGCTATATTATGAGGTATGTATGTCATTTCATTATTCTTTGCAAACATTTCCAGATTTATATTCCTTATCATTACAATTAAATGTATGTTGTTAATAGCGGCATAGGTTATCATTTATGTGTAATCCCCCATTGTTCTAAACCCTATCCACACATTTGCCCACTATATAGTAGAAAACCTCATCAATCAAGTACTAAACAAGATTAAATAAGCGAGGAAAGAGAAGCTAAGATGAAATGTTACAAATGAAACAACTTTGGGCACATCACAAGGAATTATAGGTTATAGATCAATCATAATAGATCATCTCCTATATGCTAAAAATATAATAATCAAGGACACATAAACAAGAAGCCACCTACAGTAATAAAGAGGAACATTGGTGATACTGGTAATAACATAACTGAGTATATAAATGATTTTAATAAAATGTTTACAAAGGAAGGAAGAAAGGACATCGATAAGGTATGGAAGGTAAAGGAACAGAATGAAACTAAGATTTAGGGAGAATCAATAGATGCTACTGAATATTCACCTGATGTTACTATTGTCACATCATCCTAAATGACCAAGCATGGCCTTAAGGGGACCTTTCAAGAAATATAACAGAAAACTATCCAGACCTTCCATGCAGAATGAGTTGATGTGAGCTTATGGATAAACATTATAGTGTATTGGAAGTCTATATCTATGATCACATGGTTTTACATGTTGTATTGGATGATCGTTAGAAAGAGAGATGACTAGAGATTTGCACTTTTATAGGCTCATTGGTAAATGTGTCAATTTGAATATTAGAAATTATAAGTCCATTTTATCAAACCATTTTGATCACCATTCAAGTAGAGTTGAAGGAGATTAGAGCAGCAAGTAAAGGAGCTAGATGAATTTTGTGATCACGAAGTGTGCATACCCTAATCCACGGTGTAACAAATATTTCATCTTATCTATGAGTTTTTTATCATGGATACTCCTTTGATCTTTGATGTTAGTGAGTGGTATAAGTTTAAGAAACATCATCATAAATCCATGAAGGATGACCCTAAAGGTGCATTTTTACAAACCCCATATGGAGTACTACATGTGGAAGTTATTAGGGCTTACACACACCGTAAGTGTGTGTAAATTAATACACCTTCATGAAATTAGGACAATTAACTACAATTTTATGGAAAGAAATAAGAAAATTAAACTAAAGAATTGCATTTAACATCCATAACATCTCATGGTTCTCTAACTAAGCTTTGCAAGTAGAGCTCTCAGCCTTAATCTCTACTAGTGACCATCCTAGAATGAGAAAAATATGATAAAATGCCTAATCTAGCTCTCAATTCTCTCAATTTGATACAAAGATGAACTCAAATTCTCTCATAAAATGATATGATATCTCAATTTTCTATAAAAATGCTCTCACTATTTCTCAAGATTCTATGAAATTGCCTATAATGAGGATGCTTTGCATTCAAATTTTCTAGGATCCATTATTCTTGAAAATGTTTGTATTTATAGTAAAATCCCAAGGGTAGGGGATAGAGTGAATTGACCATGATTAAGCCTTGGTTAGGTGAAAGGCTTTGAGATGGTTTCAAATGGGGGGAAAATTTAAATGGTTGTCTCAAAGGTTGGGACAAAGGGACAAATTTGAGTGATTGAGATTCAATTCTGAAAATGAGAGATTGAGATTCAATTTTAGGAGTGATCCATGTGCTTTGTGTTCTTAATTATCATTGGTTGCTCAAATTCATGTTGAAAGATATTAGGATTTATTTAATTCAATCAATTAATTAAATTAGCCATGTAGGGGAATAGGTTCAATTTGATTTTTGATTAAAAACTATACAATTAATTGATTAAAATTAATTATATAATTTGATTGATCCTTTTTAGGTTGATATTTCATTATTATATTTCATTATTAATTAATCCTTTGATTTAACTTGATTTTGTCCCAATTTGATAGATAAATGTCCATTTGAATTGATTTTGAAGCATTTTGCTAAGATTTGCATATTTTGATGATACTAAGACACCTGGTCAATTTTGGGTGTCTACAAATGCCCCTCTTTAAATTGATGTGTGAAACGCATTGATTCAAATAAAATTGCATCCTTATCACTGATTTTATACTGATTGATTGATTGATACAACTGCCCTGATACTGAAAACCTAATTTGATAACTGATAACCTAATTTACCACTGATTGATTTGATGCACTCATCTGATTTGATGATAAAAACCTGATTCACAACTCTGATTTGAAACTTTGATTTGATTTGATGTAGAATGCCCCACTGATAAAAGTTTGAAATTTTAATGCCCTAGATTTGATATAAAATGTGATGTAGAATCTTGAGTTGATAATCTGATGATATATGCCCCCTCAGAAATGAAAATAGTTTGATGTCCCGATGCAAAATATGATGCAATTGATGTAAAAAGTAGATCCAAATGATTTCATCTCTGAAAACATGAATAATGATGATAAGTTCACCATATGCCCCAGTTTGCAAAAAATGCAGATTTAGGTCACATGGGGTAAAAATCTCTAAAAAATTAGGTCAAAATAGCTTAAATAGATTGAAAAACCCAAATTTACTATTAATTTTCACTTTTGACTATTGAAATTTGACTATGATCCTGTTGTGATTGAGAGCAATGGTGGTCCCTATCCGAGAGCATCAATTCGAGAGAGTGCACTGATATCAAAGACCTCCTAACTACAAAACTCTGATGAGTGATTTGAACCTTCCTGGTGCATTTATTGCTCTTTTTTATAGCATTTATTGTCAATTTTGATGCTTTTTAGATTAGATTTAAAAAAATACCGCTTAGGAAGTTTTGAATGACACTTAAGGTAGTTAAATGTCATCTCCACGTAGTTAAATAACACATAGGAAATGTTAAACGACGCTTAGCAATTAGGTTAAAATATGCACCCCATGTTTGTAATGACGTGTAGGAAACCCTTTGCAAAATTAAGTTTTAAATGCCACCTAGGAGAGTTTAAATGTCGCGTAGGACTTGCAAATGTCGTGTATGCTATAAAGCAACACCTCTAAAACTTTAAATGACGCGTATGATATTTTCAATGATGGATAGCATGAAATGACATTTCCTCTTAATCAAGTGACGTGTACAATGATGTTTGATGAAAACCTGATTTTAGATAGAACAAGTTGTCTTCGAGTGATCGTTTGGATGACCAGATTGATTTCTAAGCTAAAAAAATGTGATTCCATGATGTTACTTAGTGTTTAGGATATTAGAATAATCATACAAGTGAATTTTTGATGTGTCAATTAGATTGATTAAAAGATATTTCAAATTGATCCCTTCTCAAGATCTAGAGGTCAAGAACAATAGGTTGATGTGCTCAAAAAGAGCAAAGATAGATTTAATATGTTTGATTGACTTGGAATGATCCACCAATAGAAAGATACTAATATAATTCACTTTGTTTTCAAAATGTAGGCACATTACCGTAAGTTATACATACAGAATGTAGTGTCTTGGGTATTCAATTTGGTGGATGAGCTAACCTTTCCAGAGAGACGTACGATCGAGACTTGTGGGCTCAGATTCCTTATTGACCTCCCTCAGTTTCAGCTGAACCAAGCTTTATTGATAGCTATGGCAGAGCATTAGCACTCTGACCATAATAGTTTCCATCTACCCCTCGGCGAGATGACTATCATGCCAAAGGATGTATATAGACTATTGAGGATCCTGACCCATGAAGAGTGGGTTTATTATGATCAGGTCCACGATGGTAGCACATGTAAACAGGTGTTCAGAGATGACACCATTTATGATGACAACATTATATGGGCACAGTTCACTCCATTTCCTACTTTTCCATCTTTTTTAGGAGCAGTGATTGGAGGACTTCTCTTACCAAATAAGAGAGGTCATGGCTTTTCAGTTGGATGGGGCCACATATTAGAGGACTTGATTGCTCATCCTTGAAGATTGGATTGGGGATCATGTGTATTAGCCCAGCTATATCATAATTTACATGAGGTTTTTTACAGGAATGGTGCGGCTATATCAGCAGGTTTAGTTTTGTTAAAGCTATGGACCTAGGAGCATATCCTAATTACCAAACCTATATTAGCATGAGTGTGAGGTCGAGGATATCCATGCATGTTTCTATATGATGGCATGATTGTATAGCATCTTTTAGGAAAGGTTGAGTTCTAGCGTCGGACTATCGTTGATATTAAATAGGTCATATGGAGACCATACTTGGGCTGCAAGGGATGGAGAGAGGATGATGATGAGCTTCCATATATGTTTTCCCCTTGGTGGATGATTGGTCGATTACCACTTTGTATAGAGAGATTCTACTTTTGGAGAGTTCTCCGATAGTATGATCGTGTACAGGATATGCCACAGGGTATGGAATTATATGCTAGAGTATAGGCAGAGCGATCCATGTGGGGAGCTCAGGTAGATTATCAGTTTTCCTATGAAGAGATTGAGTGGCTAAGCCATATCATATGGGATATGATGGAACATGTGGCTGATGCAGGGATGTCCACTGAGTATCGAGAGTGGTTTTCTCGACATAGATTCACAAGATTCAAAGATCTGATAGAGCCAATTCCTGATGTTGATGAGCTCTCTGATGATGATGGTGGAGATGGGGATGATGGTGATGGTGGTGGTAGGATACCATGGAGCCATAGAGTATAGATAGTACCTAGGGCTCCTCAGGTATAGAGAGCTGCAAGACCTCAGATGCGGGGTGGGCATGTAAGAGCTCAAGGTGTTGGGTTTGGACAGCCTAGATAGAGATGAGTATAGGTACCGATGCAGAGACAATCTCATGCTATTCCAGTTGCAGCTTGGGCTAGATAGAGATAGAGACAGGTACATGCAGCTAGACAAGTTTCTTTACAGGTTCAAGATCCATAGAGACTAGCATCTCCTTAGAGATAGTTAACTTCTTAGGTAGATCCATAGGTGAGTGAAACACAGGTTCAAGATGCACCTTAGATGTAGGTGATACCACAAGTACCTTTAGCACCTCAGGCACCTCCAATTCCTCCTATCATTGATGGCTTAGTATAGGATGTGAGAGGATTATAGTTAGGGATGGTTGCAGTTACTGGACACTTGGATCATATGACTACTATGCTACAACAGTTCTTGGCTATGATGGCTCAGTTACCTATGAGTGCTAGCATGAGTTAGGCACCACCTACCACTCAGGATAGAGCAGGTGATAGGGGTCCCAATGGTTTAAGGGATGGATCAAGTGCTATTGGAGAAGGATCAGGTGCCCTGGCTGGGTTTTGAGATAGATATGAACTTGATATCCAGATATTGCATTGATGTATCATATGGAGTTTTGATCAGAACTGATGTATGGATCATTTTGTTGATGTATCTTTAATATACTTATTTTTTATAGACCTTTGATGATGGACATTTATCTATGATGCTCTTTGATTGATTTCCCTTTGATGTTGATTTATGATGATGTGAGATTTCTTTATATGCATATCTACATGATGTCTATGATGCACTTCTTTTTATTTATACTATGGATGCAATGTCTTAGATTATGACATAGATATATGTATGCAAATAATTTTTATGCAACTGTTTCGATATGATTTTGATTTTATTTTGATGTATGGTTTATGCAATGCAATGATATGGATGCAATACTTAATGTAATGGTAAAATGAATGCAACTATATTTTTGGGATTTTAATGTATCCAACATAGTGTATGAAATGCAATTCTAAAAGATGAATGGATAAATGAATAATGATTAATGTATATTTTCTTTTGATTTTCTCAAGATATGTATAAATAATGATTTAATAAGTAATGCTATGAATGAATGCAAAAGATAATCTCACATAATTGATTTGAAACCATTGAATTTGATGTAACCCCCAAAATGATGAACCCCCTTGTACTTGGAAAAAATACTCTAAATAATGCAATTAATCTAACATGAATATGAAATACAATGCAACTAATGATCACTAGCTTTTTGTGAAAGAACTGCAAAAGAGATATATTTTCATCATTGAGCATTGTGGGACTAGGAGTCGATACAATCCTTACTGGTGCCACTACGACCATAAGAATATGAATATGGCTTTCATATCATTTGGTAACCTCTTTTAGGAAACTAGTACAACCCTCACTAGTTGAATGACCAACTATGGGAGTATGAATACTGATTTCAATGGATTCAATGTTGCAAGTGGATTTTGGTATTAAGATATTGAATATCTAAATAGCCAAGGTATCTATTTGCGTAAACAAACAAAGGTTAATCCTCCTTCCTATATGAATTTCCTTGATGGTTCTTTGATGACCATGTCCTTAGAAAAATTCACACAAGTTAAAGGATCTCCCTCAAAACTGTCACACAAAAGCCAAGAAAACATCATGTCTCCATCATCACCAATCTAGTTGAAACATCATCGATTAGCTAAAAAGGCATGACTCAAAAAAGTCAATGAAAAACTCATCAAAAATTTCAAGTGTATCGCAATGTATCAAGATTTTCAAAAAGAATTCCAAACATTATGATCATTTAGGGTGTTGTCAATTTTTAATCCTGATAAAATAAGTCAATGAAACTCAAGGATCATGTTGTAGGATCAAAATGTGTAGGGTTGACCAATGATATCCATCAAAGGTTCCAAAATATCTCTCCTCTAAATTCTAAAAATCTGCTTCTGTCATGTGATCAAAATCTTGCACTTTTGAATCCACTTGGTACCAAAATCCATGATGTTTTCCCCCAAGTGATAAATGTGATCAATGTGAAACTTAGGGCAAATGAAACCTAGAATGCAACAATGCAGCTGAAAAGCTTTATTATGACTATGCACAAATGATGGATGCAATGAGGATATACAAGATGAGATGATGAAAAAGAAATATGTAAAAATGCAACTAGGAAAGACCTAAGGGACAAAAGGCGCCTATTTCTAGGTTTTAACCTTTTGGGATTATTGCTCTTTTTCCTCTTTTTTTCTCTTTTTTTTTTTCTACCAAGGCGCCTATTCCTAGGTTTTCACCAAGGCACTTTTCTCTTTTTCAATTTTTTTTGTTTTTGGTTTTTTTGTTATCATCAAGGTGCCTATTTGGTAGGTGTTCACCAAGACAACATTTTTTATTTTTGCAATGTTTTTGACTTTCTTCAAGCTCAATTTTATCCTTTTTCTAATTTGTATGCTTTTTCATTATTTTTGGCTTTTGATCTTTCTAATTTTTTTGTATTTTGATCTTTTCTCCTTTTTTTGGGATTTTTACTTTTTCTCGTGTACAAAGAAGATGCTAACTCATTTGATACTCTTTCATCTGATTCTCGTTCATCTTATTAGGTATGAAACCTCTATAAATGGATGTTATTAATGGGTTCTTGCAACTCATCCCCTTCACAAACAGCTAGTTTTTATGTTCCCGTTCTAAAAGAAGAAATAATTACAAAAGGACAAAGCCAATTTCCTTCCCATTTTCATTTCTTTTCCCTATCCGCATGATTTTAGGTTTTTCTCTTAACACTAAGTCTCCCACTTGAAAGGCTCTTGGTTTGATGTGCTAGTTGTAGTTTCTTAAAATTTTATTCTGATACACTTTCAAATGATCATATGCTTGTGTTTGATGTTCCTCCAAAAATTCTAATTGTTGAAGTCGGGCAACCCTATAATCCTAATATGTGATTAATCTATGTAGTGACACTCGTAGGGATGGCATTTCAACTTCTAAGGGTATAGCATCTTTGGCCCCATAAACCAAGGAAAATTGTGTAGCTCCTAATGGTGTACAGATGCTAGTTCTATAGGCCCACAATGTCGGGTTTATCTAAATATGCCAATCTCTTCTTGACTTATCAACCGATCTTTTCAATATTTTGAGGATGTTCTTGTTTGTAGCATCGGCTTGTCCATTACCTTGAGGATAGTAAATGGAGGAAGAATGGTGAATAATATGAAATGTTTCACAAAGTTCATCCACATCTTTGTTCTTGAATTATTTTTCATTGTTTGTAATGATGGCATGGGGAATACCATATCGACATATGATGTGATTAAGGATAAACATGGAAATATTCTTTCTCATGGCAGTTGTCAAAGGAACGGCCTCTACCCATTTAGTGAAATATTCTGTCACTGTGAGGATATATTTATGTCCATTAGAAGATGGTGGGTAAATCATGTCAATTAGATTGAAACCCCATTGATAAAATGGCCATGGTGTAACAAATGGATGTAATTCTTGTGCAGGTGCATGGATCATGTCTCCGTGATATTAGCATTTAGCACAAACTTTCACAAATTGACAAGAATCTTTTTCTAAGGTTTTCCAAAAATACCCCATGTTAGCACTGTATCAAATTTTTTTGAATCCCTTGGTCTTGTCATTTTCTCGGGCTTTCTTATTTTCAAAATCTTGGTTTTACCGCTCAAAATGAGTCAAGTCATATTTCATCCTTAGTCGCTTTGTCGCATTGGTTTTATCATAAGGTTTTTAAGTTGTGCGAGTAAGCGACGAGCTGTGTTGAAAAGGTTAATCGCGCAGTCGCGAGCTGTTTGGGTCAAGTTTCAATATGCGTGCGAGTGGGCGACGAGTAATAAAATTGTGTATCGCGCAATCGTGATGAGCCCATGTTAAGTCATCATCGGTCTGTGAGTGAGCGGGTCTTATGTTTGCAGAAGTTAATCGCGCAGTCGCGAGTGGTTTTGGAAGTTAACTTAAAGGTTAGCGAGTCAGCGACGAGCTGAGGTCATGTCTATCGCGCAGTCGCTGGAAATTTGTGCTATATGTTTTATGCTCTGCGACCGAGCGAGTAATGTTCAAATTTAAGCGGTCGCGCAGTCGCATCAAACTCATATCAATGTTTTGAAGTTGCGCGAGAGCGCGACGAGGTCATGTCATGTAGTTGTCGCTTACTCACATAGGTTTAACTCATGTTGTTTTTACAGAGCGAGTGCGTGACCAAGATATAAAACAAGGAGATGAGATGTGCATCGCTCAGTCGCACAAGTATATTTAAGTTCTGTGATAGTCCGCGACTGAGCGACTAAGAACCTTTTCAAATGCCTCGCTCAGTCGCTGAAACTTTGAGGTGATGGAAAGTTAGCCCGCGAGCATGCGACGAGCAAAGAAATAGATGATGTCGCGCACTCACTATTCAATGCAGATGATCAGAAAAGAGCTAGCGAGTGAGCGACAAGGAAAAAATTCAAGCATTCGCGCAGTCGCGATATGAAATGAAATGAAAGTTTGAAGCCCGCGAGTCCGCGACGAGCTGAAGGAGAAGGTCATCGCTCAGTCGCCAAGGAGAAGAAAAGAAAGAAACATAGCTCGCG
>MU227618.1:3786352-3810293 GCA_018584345.1 Thuja plicata | reverse complement strand
GATTGAGGACTGGTCTATTTTTGTTCAGTAAAGATGACTATCATCATTTAAATCAAAATCTTTACTTTCAGTTTTGGTCTGTTTCAGTAACAGTTACAGTGAACATGTCCTGTAATTCCACCAATAGAAAGCTTGAATAATTTAGTGATTTCATTATTCTAAAAGCTGTTAAGGGTATTCCCGCCCGAGTTTATGGAGCTCAAAGTGCAGAAGGTTTCAAAACCTTGTTTCTGTTATTCTATTCTATGCTGAATTAGTGTTAGGGATAAATAGAGTGAACCCTTAAAGGGTATTTTCATATCAGCAAGAAAAGGAACTAACACCCCATACGAAGGATTTTCTTTGCTAAATTTAATCCACTAGAATGTGACCCACAAATCCCCTCATGGACATATCTTAAAGCTAACCTCTATTCCTCCTCCTCTAGAAATCTAAGGAGCATTTCGTCAAGACCCTTACGATAATGTGTCTGATAGGATGGTATAACAAGCCGATTGTCTTATGAAATGTCATTTTTGGGCTCGAGTTTGGTCCAAAGGTAAGGTTTGGCTTTTAAGATAAGTGTAAATTGGTCCATACCAAGGTGATTCATGTCCATTAAGAAGGGAAATTATTTGGGTATCAGGTAAGTTAAATGTCAATTTTTCCAACTCTTCCACCAAGAATTCATACCTCGCATTCTGATCAGGCATTTGGAGTAATGAAGCTAAAGTATCCATTGCATCAGCTGCTATATTTTTGTCTCTTGGAATTTTCTCAAAGGTAATCAAAGAAAAATATTTTTTCTAATCATCCACCATCATTTTATATGGCATCAATTTTTCATCTTTGGTGTTGTATTCATCATTGATTTGGTGGATGACTAATTGAGAGTCTCCATAAACTTGTAATTTCGTGACATTCCATTCCAAAGCCATTTTGAAACCTATGACCAAAGCTTCATATTCAGCAATATTATTTGTGCAAGGAAACAATATTTTGTAAGATTTGGGAATTTTGCAACCTTGAGGTGTTATCAAAATAATTTCTACCCCAGAACCACTTTGAGTATAGGATCCATCGAAATATAAAGTCCATGTCTTTGCTTCCAATTAACAATCTTGAATCAGGAAATTCCACTTTAATTGGATGTGTAGACTCTAAAGGATGTTTGGCCAACTGATCAACAATTACTTGTCCCTTGATTGCTTTCCTATCCACGTACTCAATGTTAGACTCACTAAGTACCATCACCCACTTTGCAATTCTTCCTGTTAGGGCTGTTTTACTAAGTAGATTCTTCAAAGGATCATTTTTGGCAATTAACTTCACTTTATGCATCAACATGTAATGTTTAATCTTTTAAGAGGAAAACACCATAGCTAGGCAAGCCCTTTCCATGAAGCTATAGTTCAATTCATACTTTATCAATGTTCTACTCAAGTAGTAAATGGCTCTTTCTTTCCTTCATTGTCTTCTTGTGCCAATAGGACTCCTAGAGATTTCTCCATTGTTGATATGTAAAGTAACAAAGGTTTTCCTTTGATAGGTGAAATTAAGATGGGTGGATTCAAAAAATATGTTTTTAACAATGTGAAAGCTTTGTCACACTCTTCATCCCATGTAAAGATAGTGTCTCTATGTAGTAACCTTGTGAATGAATGGCATTTTTCCTCCAATTGGGAGATGAACCTCCTTATAGATTGAAGTCTTCCTTGAAGAGACCTCATTTGGCTAGTATTTTTAGGAATTTCCATGTCCATTATTGCTTGTACTTTCTCGGGATCTACTTCAATGCCATTTGCAAAAATAATGTAACCTAAGAGTTTGTCGGATTGTACCCCAAAAGAACACTTCTTTGGATTGAGTCTCACTTTGAATTTCTCTAACCTTGTAAATATCTTGTCTAATATTGGTAATTGATCCTTTCTTTCATGTGATTTTTCTAGAATATCATCCACATAGTCTTCTAAAAAGATATGCATCATATCATGGAAGATGGTAGTCATTTCTCTTTGGTAAGTTGCTCCAGCATTTTTGAGACCGAAGGGAATCACATTCCAACAAAAGGTTCCCCATGGGCATGTAAAAGCTATATTTTCTTGGTCTTTAGATGCAATTTGGATTTGATTGTATCCACTAAATCCATCCATCAAGGAAAGCATAGAATGACCCGCTATTAATTCCACTATAGTATCAATGCTAGGTAGTGGAAAATCATCTTTTGGACAAGCAAGATTGAGATGTCTAAAATCTTTGCAAACTCTAATAGATTTGTCATGTTTTTTGACCAGCACAATGTTGGATATCCATTATGCATATGCAATTACTCTTATGAATCCAACCTTGAGGAGCTTTTCCAATTCTTCTTTTACTAAAAGTGCCACATGAGGGTGCATCTTTCTCAATTTTTATTTATGGGTTTCACATTTAAATGATGCATTATGAAGCTTGGATCTACCCTGAGCATTTTGGCATAAGACCACGCAAAGTTAATTTTCTCATCTTGAAATAATTTGAACTCCTTCCTTTCTGATGGACTCAAAGATGTTGCTAGATGAATAAACTTAGGATCCTCTTCGGTGCCAATGTTAACTTTCTTCGTTGGTTCAATAAGGATGGGTGATCTTTCATCTTCATGTTTGGGTAGGGTATCCAACCTCTCTTCCTTAGGTGCCACAATTGGTTTTTCACCTTTGGAAACATCTGATATTTTGACTTTTTTAGGTTCTAGCACTGCCACATGGTGGTTTTCACCACTAGACCTTTTCATTTTGTTGTATTTTTTTCTTCTATTTTTTGGATTGAGAGGTTGAACCCCTACCTCTATCATGATGTCCAGATTCTATTCATTGATGGAAGAAGATGGGTCAACCGCATTTAGGTATTGGACCATTGCAAGGTCATTGGGAAAGTATAATAGGTCATTTGGTTCGGGGTGCATTAAGAATAAAAATTCATTTGGAAAATTTTCATCTGAAGGGTTTAAGGACATGACCTCATTTGAAGGTTCATACATTGTATCACTTAGTTCTATGACATGGGCTTCCTCAAGATTTTCCATGGAAGTTGGATCAAAGTCTCCTTCACTAGAGTCCTTGATGATTTCCATGGGAAAGAATGCATGTGGATTAAATACAACATTTGAATCACCCCCCCCCCACAGAGGTACCCAAGGTTCACCTATCCATTTACTAGTCCTATATGCTTGACCTATGTTGGATTCTTGAGGTTCACTTAACACTTGTGTAGAATTTGAACCTTGATGTTCATTTTCTTGACTTGTAACATTGGGAATAGTTACATATGTGTGAATAACATCAAGTTCTATGTCATGACAAGACTCTTCGAAAAAGGAATCCCACTCATAATCCCTAGAATCATTTTCACTTTTGGAACTTACCATGTGCACACGTTCATGGGAATCATGCATTGGACTTGAACTTTATCATTTATGTTGAAAACCTATTCCAGATTTCTCTTATTTTGATCTCCAAGTTGGTTCAATGGGTTCTAATAATCCTCTATTTTGAAATCCTAAGGATCCTCTTCCCTTATATCCTATTTTTTGCATGATTTGATACCCTTTCCCATATTGATTGGTTTGAATGTTGATGTGTTGTACCCTTTCCATAGAATGATTTGAAATGTCCTCTTCCTTATAGAGCCATTGTAGTACTTCATTATCCTCCTTCTCTAAGGCAGATTTATCACTCTCTCTTACAAAATGAGAGTTGTATTTATGAGGGGGATGAGCACTTGATGGCTTCCCATGTGTCCTAGGAGAGGTTGGTAAATCAAATAGGGAAACGGAATATTCCCCCACTCCCTTGGAGTTGATTTTACATTGTTTTTAAAAGGTGTACATCAATTCACTCATCTTTTGATATTGATCCTTCTTATCTTGTTCTCTTTCTTCCTTGGTAGGTTTCAAAGTTTCCATCTTCAATGTAGAAGTATTAACTAAATCATCATGTGAATTTTGACCCTCATTACTCATCTTTTCCTTTCCCTTAGTTGTTGTAGTGGAGTTAGTTTGATAAGGGTTTGAGATGGAAGTAGCATTTGATGTCAACTTTGATCTTTCCTCCTTATGTTCTTCAATAGTATCATTAGGGATGACTCCTTCCATATTGTAAGGAATAAATAATTCATGACTTGGCTTCAATGTGTTTCAATATTGAAAGGGATTATAATCTCCTCCAATTGTGATCTCCTCACCTCTATGTGGAAATTTTATGCATTGGTGATAAGTAGAAGGTACCACTTGCATCTCATGAATCCAAGGTCTTCCCAATAAGATATTATAAGTTAATTTCATGTTGAGAAATTGGAATATGGTATCTTTTTTAATAGGTCCCACTTGGATAGGTAAAACAATCATTCCTTTTGAAGACCTTTCTTCCTCATCATAAGCCTTAATGGTGATTTGCTTCTTAGGGTCAATGGATGATTCAGGTATCCATAAAGACTTGACAAGGTTTAATGTACAAATATTGAGACCGGCTCCCCCATCAATGAGAACTCTCTTAACCCTATGCCTTTGGATTAACACTTCTATATGCAAGGGAAAATTTTGAGGGTGGGTAATAGACATGTCATCTTGTTCGAAGAATGAAAGGTAATGAGGAGCTATGAGATGTCCTACCATATTTTGAAACATATCCTCCTCCAAGGTTATAGGAACATTGGTTTCCACTAGGGATTTTTCCAATATTTCTTTGTGATTAGGAGATAGTTTCAACAACTCCAAAATAGAGATTTGTGTTGGAGTTCTATGTAATTGATCCACCAAACTATAAGGATTTATTGAAGAAGATGTTGGTTTAGCCAAAGTAGTTGTTTAAGTAATACCAAAGGTTTTAGGGGCACTTCCTTGTAGGGTAAATCTTGATGCTTTCCCCCTAGTTACAACAATAGAGGTCTCTTGAATAGGTTGTTATTTGATTACCACAACATTTATAGTACTATCATGTCTGGATAGGGCATTACTAGTATTGTCATATCTATGGGAAAATTTTACATTGTTGTTGCCTCTCGAATTGTTTCCAGTGTTCCCTCTATTGTTTGAGTTGGAAGATTCACCTTTTTCATGTTTGTAAAAATGAGTCTTAAAGGTCATGTGATCTTCATTGTCTTGAGAGCCTTCTACCTTTATCACACCATTGTCAATTAAGTCTTTCACTATGTGTCTCAAATGCATGCAATCATTTGTCTTATGTCCTCGATTTTTATGGTATTCACAATGATTAGACTCACTCCACCATGTAGGTTTGATTTGTGGTTCATATGGTTGAGCTCTTGGTAAGTCAATAATCTTATTATAAATGAGGGTTCATAATTCCTTCACAAGGGGTTCACCCAAAGGTGTGAATGTTCTTTTAGGAGTTGGTGTAAAGAAAGGCTTAGGCTTGTTAGCCCCTTGATTGTTCCCAAAGTTATTATTGTTAATGTTGTTGTTGAAAGGTACTTTGGGTTCGTGGGTCACATTATTAGCTTGAGAAAATCCTTTGGTAAGATTGAAAGGGGTGGCCTTCAAATTGTTATCCTCTACAACTCCATCATTCACCACTCCTTTATTATTATTCCTCATCCAAAACCGATTATTATTAGGAGGATTTCTATTTTGGTTGTTATTGGAGTTATTGTTGTTATTGTTTTTATAAATCTTAAGTTCTCCACTTTTGAACAATACCTCTTCCGTGGTAACCCCATTCTCAATTAGGTCTTGGAAAGACCTAGGACATTGTAGTCTTAACTGGTAATTCATCTCATTAGTCAAGCTATTAATAAATATTTACATCTTCTCTGTTTCAGGTACACTTTGAGGGTATCTAGCAAATACCGCTCTCCATCATCATAATAAAAGTAGGAATCCTTCTCCCTCTCGTTGCTTGGTATTACATAAATTTAACATCGTAACCACATATTTGATTAGGAATAATGAGTCATGAATTTGGAGGCCAACTCTTCGAAGGTTCGGATGCCAGAGGGTAACTTCGAAAACCACTCCATGGCCATGCCTCCTAAACTTCTAGGAAATAACCTCATGAGATAAGTCATATCATGCATGAACTCTAGGTTCAATGCGCAAAATTCCCTTAAGTGATCTTGAGGATCATTTTTTCCTTCATACTTGTCGTATTTAGAAAAGATAGCATTAATTGGGAATGGAACCATAATTAATGTCTTATCAAATGGAAAAGGACACAAAGCTTTGATATAAAAGGGTTTAGGAACCCCGCTTTGTTTCATCATGTCCAATTGTATTTGGAAGAGTTTGAATTTTTTATTCATAATAGAAATAGGATTAGCCTCGGCTTCTTTTTGTTTAAGTTGATTGACATCATAGTCATGGGGAATTTTGAGACCCATTTGTGCTAGGTCTAGGAAGTATTTTTCTTTGTCTTTTTCCAACACTTTTTCCATGAGCTTCATGAAGAAGGGACTTTTCATTGCTTCATTTACCTTTTCATCAATTTCTTCTTCATCATTAGGGTCAACGTTGCCCCCATTGTTATTTTTATTGTTTAACCTTTGGTTTTTAGGGTCAGCATTTCCTCCTCCCATGTTATTTTTGTTTAACCCTTGGTTGTTAGGGTCCACATTTCCTCCTCCGAAATTATTATTACTAACTCCACCACCTCCATTATTGTTCATATCATTGTTAACATGGTTGATTTGATCGGGGTCCATGTTTCCAAATGGAAAAGACATTGTTGGCTCCATCTCCGTTATAGATTCTCGTAAGGGTCTTGAAGAGGTAAAGGTATCACTCAAAAAAGGACACTCTTGCCTTAGATACATTCTGTCAAATTGTAGGGTAGAATTGATATAATGAGATCTATTAAAAGTCGGCATGAACATAAATTGTATAGAGACCTTAGGATTTTCTCTTCACTTAAATGATCAATCCTTGGATGATTTTGCGAAATGTCCAAAAATGAAGGATTCTGATCAAGTTGAATATACACAGAGGTAAAATCTTGAAAAGGGTATCTAAAAATGTAGGTATCTTGTTTTCAAACCTTTGGGAAATATCCACTATTTTCCCTTCTTTGTTTCTGGGTGTCACTTCCTGGTGTGTAGGCGTGACTTTAATGCTAGTATGCGTTGACTAGAATTCTTGTATGCGGCACTCTGCAGTTAGTACGTGGCATTTTCCTGTTGATAGGCATTGTCAAATTGTTTCCAAGTGGAACTTTTGAGTGACTTATGTGGTTTTTGATAGATGCCAGGCATCGTTTCAGTTGTTTAAGAATCACAGAAGTGTCTGTAGGCGTCACTTAATTGTTCATATGCGGCACTTAACAGATCAAAGTTGAATTTTCAATTTTTTTAGGCTTTAAAAGTTTAAGGTTTTTTATCATATCTATCAGAGAAGATTCTTGCTTGAAAATTAAATACAAACTCAACACACACATCAAATTTGCATCATGTCCCTAAAACAACACTAAAAGTGTATGTTCTCGGTCATTTTCACAAGTATAACACAAGAAAATCTTCCAAGAAATCTACCTAGGGTCAAATTTGGCTTTTAACAATGGCTCTAAAAGGTAAGCTTACTATTTTAACCGGGTTTTAATGAACACCTCCATTCTAAATCATGTCAAGTTCTTTTACCCCCTTGTGAGCTTCCCACACGCACAAAAGTATGATTTTGCGCAATCCCGAAGGACTACTCGAGGAAGTGAAGATAAATTGCACACAACTTAGTCACTTTCTGATTAAGGTAAAGTGCATTTATTTATATTGGGTTAGATAGTATCATGACTAAAGAGATTTTCTCCCACTTTGGGTCGTTCCCTCTCACCGCCTTTGTAAAGGAATTCTTGGGAGGTAGGCCCTCTAAAGTTCTATTTGATCTAACATATATAGAAAAACAAGAAGTCAAACTTGGTTCAACAAGTTTGAGAGTTTGACTCACTTATAAAGTGAAGAGAATATCCCTATTGTCATTCCTTGTTCAAAACACCTCAAACACCCTTGTTCTTTTTCAACCCCTTGACAAGGGGGTTCTTAAAATTGAAGTGTTTGGTTAATTTCTTATCCCTTTCTTTCTACCAAGTTGAACTCACACGTTTGGCTTTTAGATCCACTTCACAAAGTGGAGAGCATATGCCTAATGTTTGTTCAATTTGGACAATAATAGGGTTTTTTCCTATTAAACTAGATTTAAAGAAAAGCCACAATTTAAGCAATGCAAGCTTGATTTGAGAAATACCTCTTTTGTAGCTAGCAAAGGCTATGCTCTTTTTTGAGGTTTTTTTATTTTTTCTTTCTTACTCACCTAGTGGTGATCGTTCCCACTCTGACTCCTCCAACAAGTTAGTCAACACAAAGAGAAAAAAGTGTTTAAAATCTTGAAAATAAATTGACAAAATGCTCCTAAGTTATTTTTGATCAAATTTTGCAAAATCAAGCTTAAAGAACTCAAAAATAAGAAATCAACTAAAGAGTAGGGAATTTATTTTTGTATGCAAAAAATATTATCATGTAGCCATCATACAAATTTTCTTCTTCTTTTAAACTTTCTAAAAGATTGGAAGCATGAATTTGCTTAGCATGTTTAGTTTATGCTCTTACCTCTTTACTAGGCCTTGTAACTCTAAGTTCTGGTTTCTGAACTTTTAAATGTTGTGTCATCTATAGGGAAAAAAAACACAAAGAGTTAAAATAGAGAGAAAATAAAATTAAACTTGATATAAAGCAATAAATTCTACACATCATTTAACAGTTAATATGTGACATTTAATTGTTAATAAGCGAAATTTAAAACTTCAAAGAAAAATTTAAACTTTAACACGCGGCATTGAAAAATGCACAGGCAGTAAATTAAACTTCACATGAGGCACAGAAATTTTAAAATGCATCAAAAGACCAATCACACGCGGCAGTTGATAGTTCGCGGTTGGTTCTTTGTAGCTCACAGGCGTTGCTTTACACGGTCACTTTAAGACAGAAATAGAGTAAGATCTTCACGTGTCACTTTACTGTTCACACACGTCATCACATTCTTCATACGTGGCACTTCACCTATTTTTCACAAAATACACATAAAAGTGAAGCAAAAACACACAAAACTCGATAAAAAATGATGAAAATGAGGCCTAAAGCCCCACGGTGGGTGCCATTTGTGTGTGAATTAATACACCTTCATGAAATTAGGACAATTAACTACAATTGTATGGAAAGAAATAAGCAAATTATTATAAAGAATTGCATTTAACATCCATAACATCTCATGGTTCTCTAACTAAGCTTTGCAAGTAGAGCTCTCAGCCTTAATCTCTACTAGTGACCATCCTAGAATGAGAAAAATATGATAAAATGCCTAATCTAGCTCTCAATTCTCTCAATTTGATACAAAGATGAACTCAAATGCTCTCATAAAATGATATGATATCTCAATTTTCTATAAACATTCTCTCACTATTGCTCAAGATTTTATGAAATTGCCTATAATGAGGATGCTTTGCATTCAAATTCTCTAGGATCCATTATGCTTGAAAAATGTTTGTATTTATAGTAAAATCCCAAGGGTAGGGAGTAGAGTGAATTGACCATGATTAAGCCTTGGTTAGGCGAAAGGATTTGAGATGGTTTCGAATGGGGGGAAAATTTAAATGATTGTCTCAAAGGTTGGGACAAAGGGACAAATTTGAGTGATTGAGATTCAATTCTGAAAATGAATGGTTGAGATTCAATTTTAGGAGTGATCCATGTGCTTTGTGTTCTCAATTCTCATTGGTTGCTCAAATTTATGTTGAAAGATATTAGGATTTATTTAATTCAATCAATTAATTAAATTAGCCATGTAGGGGAACAGGTTCAATTTGATTTTTAATTAAAAACTATACAATTAATTGATTAAAATCAATTATATAATTTGATTGATCCTTTTTAGGCTGATATTTGATTATTTGATTTCATTATTAATTAATCCTTTGATTTAACTTGATTTTGTCCCAATTTGATTGATAAATGTCCATTTGAAATTATTTTTATCCATTTGAATTGATTTTGAAGCATTTTGTTGAGATTTGTAGATTTTGATGATACTAAGACACCTGGTCAATTTTGGGTGTCTACAGTAAGTATAAATCATTAAGGGATTTTTAGATCTTTAAGGAAATAAAGGATATGATTAATGAAGATGGAACTTTGAAGGATGATTTTTTTCATTTACAAAACCTTGACATAATGCAAATAACATAAATCTATGAATTCGATGAGGAAGAATGTATCAAGAACGTTCTTATTAGAGTCCATGACCAGTTTATATGGATGGGAGAGTAGCCTAGAAAGATTACCAGTGAGCTGATTCGTGATGTACTTGGATTGAAAAAATTTGGTTTTCTTCTTGTGGTTGAGAAGAACATGAAGAGTAAAGTGGAAACCCTAACGCATTCGAAGTGGGATAAGAGAGCAATGGAAATTGTTGACATCTTTCAGCAAGATGTGAGACTAGTTTTAAGGGGGTTGGGCTGTAAATTGCACTATAGCAGCCAACCTAAATTTTTTTTATGGGTGTGATAATGATGGCATACAATATGGAGAAATAAAATGTATAATACAATCTATGCAAAGTACTAAGAGAACAATTTTTAGAGAATATAAGATAAATTAAGTGAGACAAGTCAAAAGAATTTAGGTTTGGGTCCCTATTAATACAAATCTACATTCATATAGTACATATGTTTCCTAGAATGAACCCTAGGGAATGGAAAGACAATGAACCCATAGCTATTCAAGTTAGCAAGATTTATAGAAGACAAAACAATACATGGTTATATGGAGAACTCTTTGGCATGATCAAAATATTTTAGATACAATCAGTTTCATGGTTGAGACTGATTGTCTACGCTTTGAAGAAGTAGAACCTAGGAAGAAATGGTGTTATCATATGGGCTATGAGGTCAGTGCAAAATTTCTCACCATGCAAGTTGAATATGTGTTATCTTCTAAGATTGATTCTCCTAAATAAAGATGGGGCACCTATGAAGAAAATTCTACCAAAATTAGAGATGAGAAAACTAGGGGAGAAAGGAAAAGAAAAATTGAAAAACTTTTTGATGATCTTGCAGAGAAAGAATGTATAAGAAAAGGAGAGATGAAAGAAGTAAGGAAGAAAACTACAAAAAGAACCTCTGATTTGGAAAGCACTGCTCCTACATCTCTTCCACCTTCTATTGTTGTAGAGGTTGTTGATTCACCTCCTATTATTATCGTTATATCTGACACCACCCCTACTCCACCCAAAATATCATTGCAGAAAATAGGTATAACTAAAATAGAAAAAGCAGCAGAGATTCTTGTGAGGAGAAAAAGGTCCTCCAAACCAAATTCACCTCCCAAAAGGAACAAGAAAGAACAGAAGAATATTTAAAAAGAGAAGAAGAAATTTGAGGAAATAGTGCAAGAAAATCCTATGGAGAGGAAGTCATGGAAACTAGACATAAAGATGCTAAGTAAAAGGATCACTGAATAAGGAAAGGTTAATTAGTTTCCAAGGTACTTGGATAGGTATGAAAAAAATAATAAAATTATGATTGAAGATATTGTCATTAATCACATGCAAGTATTTAAGAAGAATATACTTGAGCTCGGAGGTAGTATTCCTAAGGATTTGTATGATAGATTGGAAGTAAGGAAACATTTATCCCTTGAAGAAGATGATAACATAAGGGTTATATCTATAGATAAAATATTCCCAATGATATTACAAAGAGAACATGACAGGATTATGAAGGCAATCAAACCGCTACTAAGAGTAAAGTCAACATTTATAAAGATTATGGGGAGAAGATATGAAGAAGTAATAGAGGAAACAAACAAATCTATTCAAAAAGTGGTGATAGAAGTTGAACCATAGAAGCCTAAGTCTCCCAAAACCAAGGCTACCAAGCCCAAAACTATTCATATTGGAGAATCTTCTAAGTCTGGACAAATACATATTGAACCATCTATGGATATAGATAGTAACAGTCAGTTCTATAGTACAGTAAAGCAACCTAATTTATTTGTATCAGGTGTGTATTTCTCTTTGTACACTTCACTACTTTTTGGCGACCCTTTTCAAGGGAATGTTGATATTGTTCCTAAGATAGATGGCAGTAATGTACATAGTACATTGACTAGGGGAGAAATGAAAGAAGTTGTTGAGGAAAGAAACAATGAGGAAGAATAAAAAGATACAAAGGAAGAGCCAAAGATATATAGCATATATGTTTTCATTTATGGAAACACTATTTATTGACATGGTCACTTGGAGTGTGGTCTAGTTTTGGTTGATCAGTTTTGGAAAAATGACTAAGTCCATGAAGTAGTTCACATAATACAGTTGTATTATTTTCTTTGGCGAGCAAAATATGTGATAAATTCCATCATGCAAGATTAAATGGATGATGTATGGGATGCATTATACCTCTATTTAAGGCTTCTTGTAGTTTGGAGTTGATTGGAAAGAGTTACAACATGCTTTGGTACGTGAAGACAATATAGTAGTGAAAAAGGGTAGATGAGTGGTTGTGATGATTAAGGGAGTAATGTGCGAACTCCAGGAGTGCTACTTTTGATTTTGGTCAGGTCCTATTCTATCTTTGTGGATATGTAATCACCCATTGTGTTCTACTATTGGGTTATGTGTTGGACACATTTGGTGATGCTCTTATGAGCCAACTTAACATATTATGAGATCAAATATATATGTAAAGATGTTTTTGAGATGAAAAAAGGTGTAGAGTGTGTGGATGCATTGGGATATTAGATTAATGTAGATTATGTTACAAATTGTTAATGGAACTACTTAATCATGGAAGATTCTTTTATAGTTCATCTTTTGTGATGTTACATTATCAAGAAAAATATTACTATTGTAAGAGCAGTGAGCTCCTTGTATTACCCCTAACAAGGTCTGAATCCTTTAATAGGGATATTGTGCTAAATGTAATAATCAACTCCTAACAAGGATATGTCTTCTAATAGGAAAATCATATTATTAGTACATAATTTGTGGGTACCATCCCCATCAGGATTTTCCCTTAATAGGGTTTCTTCATGAATAAATCATGGTATTATGAGCTATTTATTTTATGCATGTGTTCTCTTTATTTCAGTTATTATATAATTAAGTTTGATTTGTGGAAAAGGGAATAAAAGTGCTACAACATTGATTCACCCCCTCTCTATTTTTCTTGATCCCAACAGCATGATCATGACATCAAAAATTCAGTGATTGTATCATCAAACATCACGAAATATGGGAATCTTTAATCAAATAATCTAACCATCAAATAAAACAAGACCTCATCGCAAGGGGCATCTCAAATTCATCATATCACATCAATTTTATATTATTTTTCATCATAAAATCTCTAGAGTCATATTTGTTTCATCACTTCACATCAAACTGATATTGTCCTCATCAAACAATTGGCTTCATCGCATCAAATCAAGTCAAATTCGCTAATCAATCTCTTAAGGGTAATCAGTTTCATCGCATCACATCAAACTGGTTATTCCTTCAAACCAAACCAACAGTTTAAGAGTCTTTCTAGCATTGATCAATTTCATTGCATCAAATCAAATTGGTTATTTGTCATCATCAATCATCATAGATCGATCAAACATATGTTCAGTTTCATTGTTTCACATCAAGCTAACCATTCTAATCTATCTTCATTAGTTCTAGTCCAATCAATTTTGAAATTGATATCTTTGAATCAATCGACTTGAGAGTAGTTTTATCACTTCACATGAAAATTTTCTCGGTATCAACACTAACTATTCTTTAAAACAATGTGCTAATTACACACCAATTCAAAGAGGGGCAAATGTAATCACTCAAAAACAGTCTACAAAACCCTAAGCCCCTAATCTCAACTATTAATCAAGAAATACCCAATATTCATTATATCCCCTAAGTCCTAATCTAAGGAAATTCAACTTATCAATCTGATATGACCTAAATTATAGGTTACATTCAATTATTACACGTCATCCTACTTAATTAATTAATTCCTAAATTCTAATGTTGTTGACAATTAAATTAACCTTATACTATGTATTTAATTAATATCTTATGATATTGATTAAATAAATGAGGATTGTCTTGATTACGTAAAAATAGGTTTTACAAGGACCCAAAACCTACAAAAAGATTTTTACAAATATTCAATAAAGTTCAACTGAAACTGTGCCATAGCACCCAGAAAGGAAAGGAAAAAAGCCAAGCAGGCAAGCAACCATACAAAAATCCCCAAAGATCTAAAAACATGAACATGGACAAAAAAATGAAAGGACCAAAAATAGGACATCTATATGCCATCCAAAATGTCTTGTGCCTGGACAACCATAATCTGCATCTGACCGGCAGAATTCTTGAGATCTTCAGTCTCGTTGTCTTCCTTTGGGCTCGACTTCCTAGTCCTAGATCACGTACATTTTCCAAGTCTCACAGTTGCCTTCACATATTTATCATCCTTAATCCCTCTATCCTATTCTAGCTTCTCCATTAGGATCTTTGCATGACCAGTATACGCCTTTAATCTTTCCAGACATTGCTCACCAATCTTGCACATGGTATCCTCCAGTTTTTGTACTTTGTTATTCAATATGGGGATTTTCCCTGCGAATTCATCTTCCACCACCCTGTCAGCTTATTTTCCATGTTGTATACTATATTCACCATTTCCACATGGGCTTCAGATCTCCCGACCGCATCTTTCATCTCCTCTAGATAGACCGTAATGGGTTTATCCCCTATGCTGATTTTTTTGATGATATTGACCTCAAATTTCATGAACTCCATTTTCTTTTTAACATTGGCAGTATCATTCAGCATTTTACCCAAAGTTTAGGTAAAACCAATAAGACAATCCTTGCTAATATTTATTTCATCATAAAAATTAATATCCATACCAATGTCCTCATTAGCAGGGATATCTTTAGCCACATTCTTTGTTGCATCGTTTTCATGCTTTTAAATGTTTCCTCCACAATCCGGTCAACACCCTTCTGCCAGTTAGTCTCTTTGTTCAACATGGGGTTTTGGTCTTCATCTTTATTTTCTCTTTTATCCTCCTTAATCTCTTCCCCAAATTCCTCTCTGAAGTTAGCCTATATGCTCTGCTCCTTTTCCATCTCATCCTCCTCGTCCCAGGACAAGTCAATTCTTCTTTTTCTAGTGTTTTTACTTTTCTGGGTACTCTTATTTTTACTACCCATAACCTCCTTACATTTATTTTATTAGCTTCTTTTCCCAATTTCTCCTCATACTCATCATCTTCCATCACCTTCTATGTTTCACAGTCCTCCACAGTAGTCTTCCTCTGGTTTCTCTTGGAAGAGGATCATTTTCTTGTTATTTTCTTAGGTGTTTTATTCCCCTGAGGAGTCTCATCTTTTATCTCCTTCTCTATTTCAGATTCATCCATAGTCATCTTATTCTAGTTTCTCTTGGAAGAGGGGCATTTTTTGTTGTTTTCTTAGGTGTTTTATACCCCTGAGGAATCCCATCTTCTTCCTTTGTCTCCTCCTCATACATAATATCTTCCTCTTCACCTTCTATCTCCTCCTCATCCCTCTCAATCTTCTTCAAGAGAGGTCTCTCTGCCTTTTTTTTTTTTTAGGAAATCATAGATAAGAAGCATGAAACCCTGGTGAGAGGCATGGTCTCCTTTCGGGTCTTTTTACAGACTAGTAATAGTAAAATCCAACGAGCTAAGAAGATAAAAAGGTAGACTAATTTTGACATTGTGCCTAAAGTCATTAGAAGCATGAAATGGTGCCCATAGGCTCTGGTGAACGTACCATCGAGTGTAATGTAGCAAATAATCACATAGAGCACATACCCACATGGCCTTGATATACATTTGGGGTTATGGTAGGAGGTGTCCACCTTCACCAATCTAGCCTTCTCCTCCTTAGAAGTTGGAAATTTCTCCTAGCCCTTGTCTAAAATGCTTTTATCTCTGTAGAACTTAAGCCCATCCATTCTCATACATGTTGCATCAGCAATAATCTCCTTTGTAACTTCCATGAGTTAATTCTCCACCATCACCTTTCCATTTTTCCATGTTTTAAAACATTGCCTTGACACAGTAGGGTTTCTGGCATGAAGTCGCTCCATAAAAACATCCATCCCTGCTTCCTTCAAGATACTCTAATATTTTTTCTTATCCTTCCATTCCTCACAGTTAACAGGCTCGAAGCGCTTCTTACTACCACCCATATTAGCAATCTAAAGAAAGTCAGTTTCTCTATGATTTTTAGTAATGTCGTTAAGTGTTAAACTGACCGCTCTCAAACTTGCCAAAAATACCTAGAATCTGTGCCAATTCCAGCTTGTAATCATAAAGATGTACTTGCTCTAGAAATGGTAATCATGATACTTCACTTCACAATTAAATATCTTCATTAGACTTACCATTTATAACCTTTTTTGTCTACTCTATAGCCAGTCACTATCCATTAATGATTTCACTTGATGTGGCATGTCATCCCCATCATGCCATTACGTCATCACCTCCATTTTGCACGCCATGTTAGCAGCCCAGTCAACAATTTATTTTGTCTCTCTGTAGTTATGCAATATCACACAACCATCGAAAGAAAGAATTATACCTTTAGCTTTTTGCATTACGTTATGTATTGACCAAGAAGTAGGAGTTTCATTATTTAATCATTTAATTATATTAAGGGAGTTACCCTTGAGCCATAACTTCTTAAAACCTTTGTCACTAGCAAGGATTGACCCTTGAAGAGTAGCATTCACCTTAGTGACATGGTTAGTTTGAGTTCCTATAGGAATAGCTTTAATGCCCTTTCACACTCCATGTTCATCTCTTATCACTATACCACACCTAGTCATCCCCAAGTTCCCTTTCGAAGCCCCATCAGAATTGACTTCCATCCATCCTATAGGAGGGCAATCCCATCTTGTTTCTTCCCTCATATTTTTATTCTTACAATCTCTGAAATTACCTTTAATTTTCCAAGGATTGTTAATTAATCACAAAAAGGGATTAAATTAATTATGACATCACAATTTGGAGGAAAATGCATGAAACCATTTAAGTAATCCAAATGATTGATGAAATCAATTCAGTTAACTAAACATTATTTTTGTATCAATTTGGAAACAATTCAAATCAATTCAGATTACTAAACACTATCTCCTTATAATTTTGAAAATAATTCAAATCGGGTATGTTAACTCATCATTCAATTTAACAACTTCCAAAATGACTGATTAATATTTCAATTTAACTGATTCTTCAACTTTGAGTCTTGAAAAATCAAATTAGTTGCACATGGATTATTCTAGTCTGGGATAAATCTCAAACTTCAATCATTAATTGATCTCATCCATCCATTTTCCAGAGGATTTCTATATAAGCAGGCATCCACTCTTCTAAAAAGGGAGAATCGTGAAGTAGAGAAATGGTGTTGAGTTGGTGATAGAATATTGTTAATTTCTTATAATATTCATAGTTCATTTAGTTTACTTGCATTTTCCTAATAGAATCATAGGAATCTTTCTTTCATTTTCACAATAATGGATTAATCTTAGCTTCATTTGGATGTACTTGCATTTCATTTAGCTTAGCTTTCAAAATCCTTCATTTAGATAGTCTATAGTCACTGGAATTTGCAATGATCTGAGATCAAAATTCATACTCCTATTTACTAGAAGTAAATGAGTCTCTTTGATTTATTTGTGCTTCATTAGTTTACTTTGTTTAATCAGTCACATAATGATTCATTGAAGTGTTTGTGTTGTCTAGATGAGTCACATTTTCACACACACAGAAACTTGGTGTGGGGTGGACAGATATCCAACCAAGGTCTAGAATTCATCGACATCTGTGTCCTTTGGGACATCTGACTGATGTAGGGATTTATCTAGGTATAATTTATGGTTTAGTGAAATGTGAGTCAATTCAAAGATTTATATTTTTATCGGGGTCTTTTTCAGATGGTCTAACAATTTATACTAACCTGATGGGGGATTGAATGACTTGGAGGCACCTTGTACTCTAATTATGGAAAAATGGGTGGTAGTAGCATAATTAGTGTCTTGGCCAATGATGGTGATGGTATTAATGGTCAAATTAAGGTTTGGCTTGATATGTGTGAGGTTAGCCTTGTTATCATGTCTTGATGTTGAGGTATTTCCTTTTCCATTATCTGTCGATAACTTTATAAAAATCTTATAATATTATTTTGCAGTACTACAATTGTTGACAACTTCGATTTCACCGTGTTTGATGAAATCATGGACAATGTTATTCAATTGAAAAAAGCCGGTCCTTTTTTTCCCTTTGGTTATGTATTAATCATTGAAATTTTTTTCATCCCACCATATTGGTTTAAAGGGACCTAGTTCATGTGATATGACTTCAAGTATATTTATTGAATGGGACTGTAAAAGTTTCTCCAATCTTTTCTCAAGAGGTTTTGCAAGAGGAGTATAATTCCTTCATGGATTGGACCTTCTTGTAGAACTTTGGTTGTTATTTTTCATGTTTGATGGGGGATTCTCCTTAGGAGAAGTTGTGTTTTCACTATGGACATTGGTTGCTACTTGGATGTGTTGGTCATTTGTTGACATGTGGACATGACATTTGTTGATGCGTGAACATGCATGGCTATTTTTACTTTTGCATCAACAACGTTGTCATTTGTGATATTCTTATTCTTGGATAGATATTTATATTTTTCATAATACGTAGTGGTATTATTCTCTTTCTTTATTTCTCCCTTTAAGGTGAGGGATCTTTCTTCCTTTATCCCTTTCTCGACTAATTATTTAAAGGACTCAATGCCCTAGGATTTTATCTCACACATCATATCCAATTGAAAATTTTTAATGAACATGTGGACCTTTTCCTTTTTGGTTATGTGGAAATATTCCTTGGAGGAAACATTCCTAAAAGGTTAAAAAAATGAGGCAAAGCTTTCACCACTTTTCTGCTTGGCAGTACAGAGATCCATTAATGTTATTTTGATGATAATGTTATGTGCAAAATGTGATATGAATTTTTTGCAAGTTCATTCCATGATATTATCCCTGGAGGAAGTCTAGAAAACCACTCCATGGATGACACACTAAGACTATGTGGAAATAGTCTCATAAGGTATGTGTCTGATGACATGTAACTGATTGAATGTTTGACAATGTTAAGTTGAAGATAATGCAAGGCATTAAATCTGTTAATGTATTGCATTGTCATTGATGTCAACTTGATATAATTTGTATGGTCATATACATAATGCTAAAGACTTAAGAGAACCAAAGGAACCAAGTCTATGCTATCAGTAATCCATACAAAATCAAGTATTCACTAAGTGACAAACAACATCGACGGAGTGCACCCGATGGACAGAGAAAAAGAAAAAAGTCATAGTAATACCTGACAAGGAAATACATAGCACTACCGACGAGCAGAGTCACATTGTTTCCCGACGAGTAAAGCATAGAGTAACCTAACGAAAGAAAATACAGTGTTTCCCAATGGACGAAGATCATGAAGCTAACTGGAGTCTCACCGATGGAACCATCAGTTGTCACCAATGACTAACTGAAGTGGTGACCGATAGAATAGAGAAGTTTAGAAAATGACAAAACATCTAGCTGGTAGAGCTAAAAATAGACTTAACTAGTTGTCTACCTTGTTTTATTCAACCAGAGATAAGTGATTGATTTAAAGCTTATTTGTACAGTTGGCAAGAATATATCTATGAGACAAATCAGGATTTATGCTTTAAATCTAATTGGCTGGATTGTTTATCATGCCAAGAATCAAGAATCAAGAAACAATGAATATTATGTTTATATAAGAGAAAACCTTAATTCATTTATGAATGGGATTAAGGGGAGTGAATAGAAAGAGGATGTTGAAGAGAAACTGATGAAGAGTAACTTCATGCAGTGCTAATCAAACAATCTGAAGGAAGAGATAAGGAATTCTGCAAACACCAATGAACAGTGAGCACAGCATCACAGAGCAGAAAGTATGGAGCACAAGGATTGAATTGATACATTGGTTAGAGAGGTAATCTACTTAAATAGATGTGAAAATCTGCAATTTAATTTGCAATATGAACAGGTCATAATGTTTCATTTTAACCATTGAAGCATCAAGTCTCTTAACTGAGCAGTACTTATCAGTCTTCTATATATTGAGGTACATCCCAAGGAGTGCCAAAAAGGTTGATTCATGAAAGTAGCATTGGCTATGCCCGTAACCTATTGACAGTCTAAGAGAGAGGTTGATTCAAGGATGGAAGCATTAGATGCCTGATACTAAGTGACAGCCTCTATGTATAAAATCCTCTGAAGGTCACATCTAACAATGTTTTTTTAACCTTTAACAGGGTTGGCTCTTAACAAGGCTCACTTCAGAAGAGTGAAAATTTGGGGTACCGGTCGCAATGGTTTTTTCCCTTAACAAGGTTTCCACATTAAAAATTCATGTGTTATGTGTCTATGATTCATTTCTTTACTGTCTTGCATCTTACATAGCTAACTCTGGATTGATGGGTATACTCTGCTTATTTACTGAGTTTTGGTAAATAGTTATACTACTTATCGGTAATCAAGAAAGAATAAGGATTGACAGAGCAAACTGATAGACAGTTAATCATTATTAGTATTTCATGGCATGCATCTTGTAGGGATATAATAATCTAAGGTTTATTAATTGGTGGTTAAAGTTTGAAGGATAATTTTTTTAGGCCACTGATTCACCCCCCCCCCCTCTCAGTTATTACTAACAATTAGTATCATAGCTTGTGTGCTTAGAAGGAAGGTTTCAAGACCTAAGCCAAAGATCACAAGATGAATAGACGTGATGTGCCCAAGTTGAACAAAGATAATTTTGCTTCATGGCAGAGCAGGATAAGACTCCACTTATTAGGTATTGGTAATGATGTTACTCAATTCCTAGAAACTAAATATTTGTTTCCCACAGGAGCACCAATAGTTCAACAAATGAGAGAGAAGCATGAACACCATGGCATGATGATAGATCTTTCTTCCTCACTCTCTGATGCTGAATTTGAAGATGTCAAAGAATGCAAAATTGCAAAGTAGATGTGGGACAAATTGAAGCTTGTACCTGGTGGTGAAAAAAATGTTTTGAGAGCCAAGGAAGAAAGCCTTATAGGAAAGTTTGAGGATCTCAAAATGAAAGAAGGTGAAAACATCACTCAGTATAGCACAAGAATCAAAGAGGTAGTCAATGCTATCCAAGGAGTTGGAGGTGTACTAGAAGAAGATACAATGGTAAGTAAAATTCTAAGAACCTTACTACCTAATGATGCTATTAGATTATCTTCCATTAAAGAAATGAGAGCACTAGCAAATAGAAATGTTACTCTAGACGGTTTAATTGGAAGACTGATTTCATTTGAGATGAATAACTTTGATAATAGTGTCTTACCAAACATAGAGTCTGCGTTCAAAACTTCTATGAGAATAAGTAAATCAAGTCACAAAAAAACTATGAGAAAAGATAGTGATAGTGAAAATTAAGAAAATGATCTTGATGAAATTGAAGCACTTGTGGCCAGAAGAATGTAGAGAGGCAAAGGTAAATACAAAGGTAAATTTCCACTTGTTTGTTTTAATTTCAAAGAGATTGGACACTTTGCTACAAGATGTACTAACAAAAGAAAAGATGATAGAAGTAATGACAGATCATTTGAAAAGAAGTCTAATAGAGGTGATTACAGAAGCTACAGACAATCAGAAAGAAGAGATACCCAAGACTATAAGGACAAAGGAAAGAAGGCCAGTTACCTAGAAAAATGCAAGGATGATGATACTGACACCGAATCTGATGAAGACATTGAGATGGTGTTTGTGGCTGTAAAAGATGATTCAGATGATGACGAAGAAAGGTATGTAGAAACAGCTCTCATATCTAAAATTAGAAAAAATGATGTTTGGATCATAGATAGTGGCTGCACTCACCATATGACCGGTGATAAGAAAATGTTTGAGAATTTTGAATACTATAAAGGTGGTTCAGTAAGAATGGGAAATGACACACCTTGTAGAGTTGAAGGTAGAGGAACAATAATGTTGAATAACCAGATAAAGTGTGATAATGCTTATTGGGTAAATGGATTGAATCATAATCTATTGAGTATTTCTCAACTGAATAATTCAGGTCACAAAGTAGAATTTGAAAATAAGAAGGCAAAGATCTTCAATAAATCTGGAAATCTGATTGGTACCGGTGAGCAGACAAAAGGTAACATATTCTATCTGAATGATATTGACTCCACTTGTTTGATTGCTAAAAACATATACATGTGGTTATGGCACAAAATACTATGTCATGTGAACTTTGACAACATGATAAAGATTAGAAAAAAGAAAATGTCAGAGGCTTATCGACGATGACCAAGCCCGACAATATCATGTGTAAGAATTGTCAAAAAGGAAAAATGACAAAGTCTAGTTTCAAAAGCAAAACTCATACATCTAATGCAATTCTAGAATTAGTCCACACTGATTTATGTGGACCTATGAGGACAAGGAGTTATTATGGAGATAGATATTTCATTCTCTTTGTTGATGATTACTCTAGAATGATGACAGTTATATATCTAAAAGATAAATCTTAAGCATTCAATATGTTTAAATGGTATAAGGCTATGGTAGAGAAACAAAGTGGTAAGGATCTAAAATGTTTGAGATTAGATAGAGGTGGAGAGTTTATATCAGATGAATTCACTAACTTTTTTAATGAGCATGGAATCAAAAGACAGGTCTCTACACCAAGGACACCACAGCAAAATGGAATTGCTGAAAGAAGGAACAAATCCATAGTTGACTGTGCAAGGACACTGATGATAGAGAAAGGCATCACCCAAATATTCTAGAGGGAAGTTGTTAGTACTATTGTTTACACATTAAACATAGTACAATTGAAGAAAGACACCAAAAAGACACCTTATGAGCTATGGTATGGATACACACCCAATGTAAGTTATTTCAAAAATTTTGGCAATCAGTGTTATATCTTAAAAGATGATAGAAATGGAAAACTTGACTCCAAGAGTGATGAAGGAATTTTTCTAGGGTATTCTACCAAGAGCAAGGCTTATAAATGTCTAAACAAAGCCTCTAATAAAATTATTGAAAGTGCAAATGTAAAGATAGATAAATTTGCAAAGAAGAATGAACAGGAAAGCACTAAAGAACCAGAGGACTACACTAAGTTCACTTATAATGAGGAACCTGACACTCTACCCTACCAACAATGTAAAGCTCCTGAGCAACAGATCATTGCACCCAAGCATCAAGCTGCAAATACCAATGGTTAGGACAATGATCAAGATAATGTGCAAGGTGATGAAGAACATAATGAAGAACAAAACAATGATCAAATTGATAGACAAAGAGTTGTAAGTATACTTGCAATATATGTACTTGAAAGAACCATCCAGAGATCCAGGTCATAGGAGATAAGAAAGTTGGTACAAGAACAAGAATTAAGTCTCTAAACTCAAGCTGTCTAATTTGTGAGTTTGAGCCAAAATATGTCAATGCTGCACTTGATAATGAAGAATGGATAAGTGCTACGAATGATGAGATTAAGAAGATTGAGAAAAACAAAATATGGTCACGTGTGCCAAGACCAGATGACAAGAATGTCATCAGTACAAAATGGATATTCAAGAATAAGCTGAATGAGAATGGAGAAGCCACAAGGAATAAAGCAAGACTAGTATGCAACGAGTATGCACAAGAAGAAGGAATTGGCTATGGAGAGACCTTTGCACCCGTTGCTAGGATAGGAGTAAGAATATTAATTTCTTATGCTGCATATAAAGGATTCAAGGTATATCAAATGGATGTCAAATCTGCATTCCTGAATGGAATACTTGAAGAAGAGGTATACATTGAACAACCAGAAGGGTTTGTTGATCCAGACAAGAGGGA
>MU227618.1:3724246-3786243 GCA_018584345.1 Thuja plicata | reverse complement strand
GACTAGTGAAAACAGTAATCTTTATTTGAAGGAAGATATTGATGCTAACACTTTGATTGCTGAAATATTTGTTGATGACATCATATTTGGAGGCAATGATATGCTATGCAAATCATTTGCTAATGAGGTGAGCAAAGAGTTTGAGATGTCTATGTTTGGAGAGATCAAGTTCTTTCTTGGTCTACAGATCATGCAACAATGAGAAGGTATTTTCATTACACAATCCAAGTACATCAAAGAAGTACTGAAAATATTCAAGATGGAATAATCCAAACTAGGTGGAACACCGATGGCAACTGGATGTAAACTAACAAAAGAAGACAAGTCATCAGAGGTAAATCAAACTTTGTACAGATCAATGATTGGAAAACTCATGTATGTTGTACACACTAGACCAGATATTGCACATGCAGTAGGAATAGTTGCAAGATTTTCTACTAACCCCAGGGAATCACATATGACTGTTGTGAAAAAAATTTTAAGATATCTAAAAAATATCGAGGAATACGGCTTATGGTATAGAAGAGAAGGAAAATTTGAACATAAGGTCTTTACCAATGTTGATTGGGCTAGAAACATTGATGAAAGAAAGAGCACAATTAGAGGAGCATTCTTCATGGCTGACAGACTTGTCACATGGATTAGTAAGAAACAAGGATGCATCTCACAATCAATTGCAGAAGTAGAGTATGTAGTTGTTGATGCAAACTGCTCAAATATTAAATGGATCAAACAGTTATTGGAAGGTATGCATATGAAAATTGTTGAACCAGTGATTATCTATTGTGATAATACAAGTGCAATTAACATTTCTAAAAATCCAGTCATGCATGCTAAAACAAAGCATATTGCCATCAAGTATCATTATTTGAGAGAACAAGTTCAGGAAAAAGAGGTGATACTTGAGTATGTGCAATCAAAGGAACAATTGGCCAATATCTTCACCAAGTCACTGCCCAAGGATGCATTTGAGTACTTGAGAAAGAGACTAGGGGTCAAACCCTTGTCTACTGGTCAGTAAGCTAACAAGAAGGCTGCATCAACCTACATATTATCAAAATATCATTCATGATTGATGCAAGCAAAGAGATGAACTTCAAAGCTACATATATATACAGACAGGTATATATCAGCACTATGCACCAGAACATATTGATCTATTGCTGATGGATAAGGGAAATTCAAAGAATATATTATGGATGGAGAAAAATGATTGCTTGAAATGAATGTCAGATATTTGTTTGGCATTATTGTAAAAGGGAGAGAAATTATCCATATTATCAGATCTTTCTGGAAAGGGAAAGAGATTATCCATTACTCCAACAAGGAGAGATTGTATCCTTAGGGAGAGAAATTGTATGGAAAGATTATACGAAGGGAGAGTTGCTGACAAGAGAAAAAGACATCAAAAGAGAAGAAAAGTCAAGTGAGAGAAATTGACACAAGGAAGGAACACAACACTTAAGAATACAGAGAGCTATAAGAATCAAATTTAAGCTAAAACAAAGCTTACCAATGGTCAGACATTTATCGATTATCAAAACAAAAAGATTGGTAGTTTGATGAATCTCAACTGTTGTATTTCATATTGTATTAGAAATAGTATAGTATGATAATATAGTATGTTTTCATCAATGCCAAAGGGAGATATTGATGACATGTAACTGATTGAATGTTTGACAATGTTAAGTTGAAGATAATGCAAGGCATTAAATTAGTTAATGTATTGTATTGTCATTGGTGTCGACTTGATATCATCTGTATGGTCATGTACATAATGCTAAAGACTTCAGAGAACCAAAGGAACCAAGGCTATGCTATCAGTAATGAATACAAAAGCAAGTATTCACTAAGTGACAAACAACACCGATAGAGTGCACCCGATAGACAAAGAAAAAGAACAAAGTCACAGTAATACCCAACAAGGAAATGCATAGCACTACCGACGAGCAAAGTCACAATGTTTCCCGATGAGAAAAGCACAGAGTAACCCGACGGAAGAAAATATAGTGTTTCTCGATGGATGGAGATCACAAAGCTAACTGGATTCTCGTCGATGGAACTTTCAGTTGTCACCGATGACTAACTGAAGTGGTGACCGACATAATAGAGAAGTTCAGAAAATGACAAAATATCTACCTAGCAGAGCTAAAAATACACTTAACTGGTTGTCTACTTTGTTTTATTCGACCAGAGATAAGTGATTGATTTAAATCCGATTTGTACAGTTGGTAAGAAGATATCTATGAGGCAAATCAGGATTTATTCTTTAAATCTAATTGGTTGGATTGTTTATCATGCCAAGAATCAAGAATTAAGAATCAAGAAACAATGAATATTATGTCTATATAAGAGACAAGCTTAATTCATTTACGAATGGGATTAAGGGGAATGAATAGAAAGAGGATGATGAAGAGAAATTGATGAAGAACAACTTCATGCAGTGCTAATCAAACAAGCTGAAGGAAGAGCTAAGAAATTCTGCAGACACTGACAAACAGTGAGCACAAAATCACAGAGAAGAAAGTATGGAGCACAAGGATTGAATTGATACATTGGTCAGAGAGGTAATCTACTTAAATAGATCTGAAAATCTACAATTTAAGTTGCAATATGAACAAGTCATAATGTTTCAGTTTAACCATTGAAGCATCAAGTCTTTTAATCGAGCAGGACTTACCAATCTTATATATATTGAGGTACATCCCAAGGAGTGCCAAAAAGGTTTATTCATGAAAGTAGCATTGGATATGCCCGATGCCTATTAACAGTCTAAGAGAGAGGTTGATTCAAGGATGGCAGCATTAGATGCCCGATACTAAGTGACAACCTCTATGTATAAAATCCTTTAACAAGGTCACACCTAATAGTGTGTTTGTAACCTTTAACAGGGTTAGCTCTTAAAAGGGCTCACTTCAGAAGAGTGAAAATTTGGGGTACCGGTCCCAATGGTTTTTTCCCTTAACAGGGTTTCTACGTTAAAAATTCATGTGTTATGTGTGTATGATTCATTTCTTTACTATCTTGCATCTTACATAGCTAACTCTGGATTGATCAGTATACTCTGCTTATTTACTGAGTTTCGGTAAATAGTTATATTGCTTATCGGTAATCAAGAAAGAATAAGGATTTATAGAGCAAACTGACACACAGTTAATCATTATTAGTATTTCATGGCATGCATCTTGTAGGGACATAATAATCCGAGGTTTATTGATTGGTGATTAAAGTTTGAAGGATAAATTTTTGAGGCCACTGATTCACCCCCCCCCCCCCCACNCTGATTCCCCCCCCCCCCCCCCACCCTCTCAGTTATTACTAACAGTGTCATCATAGGGCACTTCTATATAGGCCATGAAGAATTCCTAAATTTGCTCAAAGGGATCACCCTTTTCCTTATACCTATCAGTTTTAGGTATCTCAAAGTTATACATAAATGGTGGCATGTAAAGTGTCCTATCAAATAGATAAGGACAAATATTATCTGATGTGTAGGACCTTTTGGGAGTGTTTGTTTACAGATTTGTGATTTGTATCTGAAGGGTTTGAACTTGTTGAGGAAGGACTTCAATGGGTGTTAGTGTAGATGGCAGTACATTAGGGTCAACAAATGGGTTCCCAATGTCATAGAATGGTTCCTAATTTTTTGGGGATCTATACCCCATGTTTGTATATATCAAAGGCGCATATGGAAATAGGACATATTGGGTTGGTGTTGAATAAGTGTTGAGCCTAGTAGCTCCACATTTTCCTAAGAGGTTTGAAATAATCCCTAGTTGGTTAGGGTTCACAAGAGGTTTTTGTGGAGGTGCCTCCAGAATGAGTAGGGTTGGTCCTTGATTTAAAGGGACACTTCATTGAAGACCACTAGGATAGACCTTAGGGAGTTGTATTGGAAGAACTTGCTACCACTAGTTCAAAACTACCTGTTGCATGGGTTTTTGATAATATGGAACAGATAGTTATGGTAGTGGGTGCACTAGACATGGGTGATTTTTTGGTGAATAGAGTATTATTTTGATGGATGCCAAGTGTAGTGTAAGATGTGGTGACTTAGATTGCATTATGATTTTGACTACTAGATGGTATGGTGGAAGTAAGATTAGAGGGCGTGTTGAAGAAGCCCATGATATTGGCCTAAGTGTGTCCTCTACTAAGGTGGATGTGTCATATCCAATGGGTAACTTAGCACCATTTTGTGCAAGTATATGGAAATATTGAATTGGGTCTATCGACAACAAGGTCTCCATAATAGTCATTTCCCTAGGGTCTCATAAAGTCTTATCAACCTCTTCGTGTATACATGCTACCCTAAGATTATCAGTTGAGAAATCGTCTCCAAGTGGAGGAATGAGAGGTAGTTGTGGAATGTTAATCTTATGTTTCTGCTGATGTTGTATTATCTTAGGTGCATTTAAATTGAGTCTTAGGGTCCTTGGGATAGTGAAGTCAATATGGTTAGCGGGGTTATACATAGGATCCTTGTTGTGATCCATTTTGTATTTACCCTTCTTTGATAATGTGAACGACATGTAAAAGGATTCAATCTAAGACTAAGGTATGTGCAAGATGGCTAGGACAGCTAAGCTTGGGACTCTAATTTCTTTGGTATTTTTAACTTTGAGAGAAAAATAAGGGACAACATTTTTTTTGGATTTTTTGATGATTTTGAAATGCTAACGCAAACTAAGAATGAATGACTAAAATGATGCCTAAGATGTAATTAATGTACCCTAAGAGATATTTTTAGAAAATTCAAACATGAACCCTCTAAGGAAAGACCTGAATGACATTTGGAACTATCTTGACATCAATTTTGGAAAAAATAAAATGAAAATTGGGACAAGATGTCTATGAATAAGACAAACTTCAAGAATGATAAGTTCCTAAGACAAGGCAAATAGACAGGACAATAACTAATTTCAAGGAAGTCAATATAATGCACAAAACCACTATAGGAATATCCTAAAAAGAGGTACCCTCTAATTTGGAAAATGACTCTAGAAAGTGTAACACTTGACCCTAGGATATGCAAGCTATATTTTTTTGAGTTTTTGGACCTAGAATAAGGACTATGCAATATGTAAATGACTAAGCAAGGTTCTAGATTCTAAATACAAGAATGTCAATAGATGAAGGGTATGAACTTCTAATATGCAAGGCTAAAGACTACTACATCGATCATAAAAATTTGGGATAAAGACAGATGGTATGTTTTGGACACGTTTTGTTTTATTGCTCTGTGTAGGAAAATGTTTAGAATAGGTTTTGATGATGTGAAAAACATAATTATCATACAATTAGAATATGGTTGTATGAATGACTAAAAATAACTGTTTTATGTATATTTGGTGACCTTTGCAAGTCACAAATTTTCACTTGGTTTGACACAACAAAAAATAGATACAATCATTCTAACATAAGGTAAATTGGCTTCGTCCAAAATATTTTAGGCCCATTTCTTGGTAGTTTGTTAGCTCACACAACCTGTCACACTCTAGGACATAAGTCCTTTTGAATGCACTTATGTTTTTGTGTTTTTTCAAGTATTGTTGTCATGTCAAAGATGATTTATCTCGAAATAAAATAATACCCTAGGATTTCATGCCCAAAAGTTGGGCAAAAACACACCAACAAAAAATTTTAAAACGTTAAAGGTTTACTAAGTTATCCTAAAGGTTTCATGTGCACGCAAAATGATGCAGAGGGAAATGGTTAACAGAATTACTTTGTGTCCAAAAACAACACAAGGGTCCAACCAGAAGATGATTGACCAAGTTGACTAAAAGTCAAACTACGTAGAATAGCTTCTAGAACTATCCTACAGGGATCCCTAAGTTACATGCTTTGACCAGCACGCATTTTAAGATAGTTGACTAAAGTCAACCTGAGTTGACTAGAAAGTCAACCATGCACCATTAAACATGTAACTAATTTTGAAGGGTTCGTTATGCTATAGGGAATGCCTATGCACAAAAAATGAGGAGATTTGACCTAGGTTGACCATGGTTGACCAAAAGTTAACCATGCATGAAAATGGTCAATGTTACTAGGTTGACAAAGAAACCCTAACAAGAAATAGAGTACATACAAGATTATAACTATAAAGGTTATATAAAACAAATTTTATTAACAAATCTAATATAAACTCCCTTTAAGTCTAAACTTAATGTGACAAAGCAAAAAACTACTTATTTGCCAACAAAATTATATATTTTAATCACCTAGATTAATAAATATATAATTTAAACTCAATTCTAGATATAATTAAGTTAATTCCTTATTTAATTAAATATTATTTTATGCAACTACAAGTTGTCTAGTTTCTTCCTCTTGGAAGTCAACATAAGCTACTAAATTATTTGACTAGAAATTTGAATTTCTAAATTAAAAAAATGTAATAAACATCTAAATCTAATCTAACTCTACCCTAAATCTTTATGAATTCACTTATTCATTTATCTATAAATTTAAAACATCTAACCCTTTTTTTTTTAAACCTACTAAAAGATGATGTTTTGCAAAAAAAAATTAATCCCTCACACCAGAGGAGGGATCTCAAACACACATGGCAACTAGGGTTAGGGTTACCCAACCCGTGCATGATGCAGGGGCCACGTAATGTGGAGACGGTGGATCTCGGTGGTTCCGCGGTCATTGCAAATAGAGGGCGATGCAGAAGGAGTGACTGCCAAGGGTAGTGGGGAGGAGGTGGTGGTTGGGCGGCACGTAGGGGTCTCCACCCACAGTGGGGGCCATAAGTCTACGATCCCACGCACGATAGGAGTGATGAGGGTTTCAATGGGGACGGGTGGCTCGACACCACCCAACCCACTGTACAAGAACAGTGGCGGGTGGGCCGGTCATGACCGTTGCCCCCCCCCCCCCACCCCCNCCGTTGCCCCCCCCCCCCCATCCACTACTTTGTGCAGGGATCAACCACGCGCTTGAGGAGCTTGGGTTAGGGGTAGGGCTTCGGCCCTCTCCGCCCCAACAAAAATTTTGATTTTTTCTTTTAATATATATATATATTTCAAAAGTTTGATTTCAAACATTTTCTAGTAAATAGTATAAGGTTTAAATATATAATATTTATACTTTGTTTTCTAGGATATTAATAATAATATTAAATTGACTGGTGCAAATATTTAATAAAAATAAGTCTCTTTTATAAAACAGTAAGCATAATGAGAATTTTTTAAATTTTCAATATGCATTTTAAATCTAATCTAGTAGATTTAGATGTTGTAGGAATTAGAATTTCAATTTAGACCCCTTTTTTTGCAAATTATTTTAAAAATTACACTAAGTATAAAAATTATTTTTCAATAAACATACATACACAATAATTTATTAAAATTCTAAGTATGCATAAATAGAGGATAAACTAAATTTCATTTCTAAATAGCAATAATACATTCACATGTAGTTAGAAATTTAACTAACTATTTAGATCTACAATCCCCATATTTTGCTAACCATAATCCATATAAAATTTTGTATTTAACCCTTAAAAATTAACGTTAAATTAACAACATACTCAAACTACCTAACTCCAATTGTCCATAAGTTGTAAAGTGCTTAATCATAGGAATTTTGATTGCATACTAAATTTGTATGTTTATAGAAAATGAAAGTAGAACTTTCAAAATCTTCTTTCTATAACATAATAAAATAAGATTACATAACTATTTGAAAATCCATTTACAATCTTGATATAATGAAACTATAAAACAACAAAGGTTACAATGAAAACCCTGATTCCAATCTTTGAATGTAATTATTGGCAAAGCTCTGACAACCAATTGTGAATCCTATCAAAAGAGGTTGACCATGGAGGCTCACCTCCCAACCTAGACCTTTTCAAGGTCACCCCCGAGCTAAGGGATCCAGAATGGAATGGGTAACACATAAGAACTCACAATCTCACAGAGAAAATAAAAATATTTAAAAAAATATAAGAAAACTTCCCTTACATGGAAAGACAGTGAGAAGGTCTCCAGGAGGTCTTCTTAAAAATAGGGGCGGTGGTAGACAGTCTCAGGAGGAGAAGCCTAAGTATACAAGTAAAATTACAAGCCACACATGGACTTGGAATGACCATCTACACAAGATGCAGTCATAAATAACATCCTCCTTATGCCCCCAAAGTGCCCTCGGGCCATTTTTGGCATCATGGGTATCATGAACCTCATGTATTTCCCTCTTCACATGGGAGACTCTGCACTAACCTAGAGTCACTTCCTACCACCCTCTTCAAGGTTACTCTACCCTCCCAAGGGTGAGTGTGCCTTGAAGAATCCCAATAAAAAAGGAGTGCAAATTAAACACAACAAACTAAAACCCCAAAAACTCAAAACTTTAAATACATAAGATTTACATAGGACTCCATTAATGGAGTTTCAAGCTATGAACATTCATATAAAAAGCAAAACTGAAAATCTGAGATGAGTCATCCTTCCAAGTCTTCTCTTCCAAAAAGCTCCTTCAATTCTAGAAATGTCTCTAAAGGTAGAGAGTGGGTGAACAACGCAAGCTCTCCCTAAAATCTTTCCTATAAAGGAAAACCTCCAAAATATCTGGATCCAATCAATGATGAGCTGACCCTAACCATCCCTTTCTTCCCACTTTCCTTCCTTCTCCATGAATGGAGTTAAATGCAACTTGGGAAGAAAAGAGAGGTTAACCAAAACCACACAACTCTTCAAATTCGCTCAACTTTGAAAAGGAGACTTTAGGGGAGTAATAATTGAGTTTTAAGGTTCTTAATGGGTTGAAAATGACCCCTAACCCCTAGGGTACCAACTTGGGTAGCTAAAATTGACTTTGGTTACCTTCTGGGAGCCTAAAAGACCCTCCTAAACTCCACCTAAAGTTTACCCATGGATTTCTAAGTTAATTTGACCATCTAGAAACTTCTTAACCTGGGGTAGGCTTGGATACTACACTTAGGTAACCCCTAGTTAACCCTACACCTATCCTTTTCACACTAACTTAATTACAACAATTGCCAAAATTGGCACAATTTAAATAAACAAATGACATGGCTTATTCACATTTAGAATAAATAAATTAAATATGCACATACAAACCACATTCATGAACAAACAACTTATACAACGAGGTCCATGTTTCTTTTTATAAATAGGACCTTGGAATTCACAAAATATAACATAGGTTCCAACTATGGGTCCCTAATTTAGATCCATGGTCAACTATCCCTCCACACTCATTGCACACATAAGTAGGTCCAAAATAACATGATATGAAAAATAATACATCATCAACACTACATTGCATATAAACTATATCTACATTTGAATTAATTAAATATATCATTGGTTTTCCAAACCAATTTCTATCACATTTGCATTCGCACAAATACTCCCATATATGACATCATCATAAACTGAAACTGAATCAAACATAAAATATCTCGAGTGTACCTTGATTACATAACCATGTACCAAATATATAACACAGGATTCAACAGATCCTCAAATACATAAGGGTCTCAATAATCCAAGTATGTCAAATCAAATAATCACTGAAAGCATAGAAATAAAATAGTAAAACTATGGTGGTCTAAGGTAGGTCTCACATAGGACACATATGATGGGGATCTAGTGGAGAGAAATTCTTCTCTCCCCTTGCACTGAAAAAATTTGGCGTTCAGAGGTGAAATGGGTGGTCTCTTTTTAACATAGTTTTAGTCACATTTTGCGGAGTCTCCCCAATCAATTTGTATAGAATTAAGACACTTAAGTCTCTAATGGACCATTTCAGCTCCTTAGGTATGTAGGTCTGATCTGAGCTATCATCCACTATTCTACTCAAGCTTGGTTAGATATAAGACATTCATGGGCTTTCCCCGTGTCTTTTTTATATATTGACTGGAAGGGATTTCTCAGTCTTATGTCATCCTCTAGTGGTTAAACACACCCCTAAATAGGCCTCTCTAAAAAAAAATTACGTATTCTAACAAATTGTGCAAGTGCACTAGAAAATCAAAGCACGAAGTTAATCAAATTAAACACCAAAATTAAATGTGGATTCATCTAGGAATCATCCATACAAAGACATGTGTTCATTATTAAAGCACCAAACCAAGTGATATTTCCTTTTTCAATTCTTTAATCCACGTCAATTTTAAGCACCAAAGCAAAATTTGAGTTTGTGTTGTTTTCTCATACAATGTTCATTTTAGGTGCACTAAAAATCAAAGTGAATTGATTTTTAGATTAAAATATTAATATTTATTCCAAGCCACAAGCTAAAGATAAAATGTTAGTACGTAAATCCTAATATCTAGCATTCAATTCTATTAATCCATAAGTGCACTTGCATCAATATGAAGATAAACAAAATTTTCAGCAATTCTATTTACCTTATTCAAGTAAATGTTGAAGAGTCCTTTGTATCTGATGTTTTCTTCCAATTATGTTATTGCTATTCTACGAGATGGTTCCTGATCTTGTTTGATTTGTCTCTCTTTTTTTTTCTCTGTTGATTGTTGTGCCTTCACTTTTATATGTTTTACCAATCAAGTGCATCACTTTATTTCGGCATCTGTGGAGTTTTAACAGTGTGAGTACATTTTTTTACAATACAAAATGTAGAATTTTGAGATAGAATGAGGTTTTTAAGATAGATTATGTCAATTCAATCAATCAACTATGGCATTTTAGATAGGTAAGTTTGTTACTTTAGGGCGGTACATGTGTCTCTTTAGGGGAGTAAGTATGGCGAATTAATTGGGAAAGTGTGGCAATTCTCATGTCACCTATATTAGAGCGGAAACCAAAAATAGATAAATCTCAGGATCTCAATAGTGAAAATCAGTACATCAATGTTAAGTTATCCAACATACAAATAGTATATTTTTGTATGATAATAAAGAATTAAAGTAAAAATCACTATGATCAAGACTAAAAACTGATAGAATGATTAAAGACAGACACATAGCAAATATAATCTGGCAAGTGTGGCACATCAAAGTAATATGTGTTGCACTTGCAGATACTAAAGTGTGTCACTTATGTGGTATAACTATGTTGATATGGATTAATGAGTGTATCATTTTTTTATATGGATGTGCATTATTTTAGGGTATTGAATGCGATGAAATATTGTACTAAGTGTGTCAGATACTCCTATAAGTTGCATCGATTTAAACCTATTTATGTACAGTACAAAAAAAATTAGTTTTTTAGAAGCATGGTGCTTCATGTTGGGTTCACAATTGTAATCAGGGGTAATTCAAATCTATAACCTACAATTGAACACAAATTTAACCATAAAAAGATCTATTAATCATAGTTAGTTTAAATACCTAATATCAAAAGAGAAAATGAAATAATAGAATGCATAAATAAATAATGAATGAAATAAAAAAAAAAACGAATATGCAAACCATTTTTAGTCCTCCTTTGGACTTCTCCTTCTTGATGTAATCTGGGCTCTCAGTTTCAAGATCAATGTGACATAGTATGATGGAAAATCAGGTTAGTCAAGCAAAAGCATAACCATCACACCCCTGAAACATTATATTAGAAAATAATTGAAATTTAAGTCAAATGCAAGCACATTAGTCTCTAAAATCATCTCATGGTCCTCTATCACCAAGGACCTAATTGATCTTTGTAAAATTTCCCTCAGTTGCACAAAAAGACCAATTAGATGACAACTTAGTGAATGAGATTGAAATGATGTGCAAGAATGCTAGAACTTAAGCTACTATGAGTGTTATAATGTCTAAAACTAACAATATGATGCAAGCTAGAATGATAACTAAGACAACTATAGTATCCAAAGATATGATAATGACGCAAAATGTAAGATGAAATGAATTTTTTTATACAAATATGTGATGAAGGTTCAAGAGATCACAAGGTTAATATAAGGAATTAATTTGTGATGTGAACCAAATGATGATTATGTAGATGCAAGATTTAAACTATTGAAGAAAATATACATGCTACTAACTATTATGATATGCAAGTATAACGTGAATCTATAACTAAGCTAATAATGAGAACATCATGACATTAAATATGCAACTACTATTATAAATGCAAGAAAAAAAAATCAATTATGAAACTATGAATAAAGATTGAACACAAAGAGTAGAATTATGATATTACAGTAAGAGATATGATATGTTTGGAGAGGGGGCTCTATTTATACAGTTTTGAGAGTCCTTGATGATGTGGATCTTAGGTGGATGCCACATAGGTGACATGTAGGCAAAAGGGATGCCAAGAAAGAGAAATGTTTTCTCACAAATGTGTTAGAAACTTGGTATGTGATGTTTCATGGGTACCCAAAAGTACCTATGTAAGAGGAAAAGTCCAATAAAACACTTTTAGAAAGTGTAATAAGTGTAAGAAATATGGTTTGGGCCTTTTATGGAAAAGTGAGATGACTCCACTTTAGGGAAGAGATGCTCACATGTGTGTGAGCATATCATTAAGCTAATAAGATTAGGAATAAAGGAGATTGAGTATTTAATTAGGTATTAATTCCTAATGTAATCTTAGTGAGACCACTTTGTTAAGACAATTTCTCCATGTAGACTTGACTCTTACTTAACTATTTAGAAAGATCTTGTCTTTTAGCTCTTGATTTCTTTAGTTTAATCATCAACTCTTCAATGACAATTTCATCTTCTTTGAGTTGCTTCTTGTGCCTCAACAAACCTTCCATATTTTCCTTAAGGATCTTGCCCAAGTTGTTAGGCTTCTTCAAGGGAACTAGGCTCTGATACTGATTGTTAGTATTATCAGGTCCAAGATTATTGAGAGGTGGGTGAATCAATAATCTGAAAATTCCAACTTTTCATTAACCATTCAACCATTTGCATCAATAAACATTCATTGCATGAAAAACTAAACAATAAAGATAAACATCCACAACCATGCAACACAATGACACCAATTTTTTTCCCATGGAAACCCAACTGGGTGAAAACCACGTGTAGGGATGGAACCCACTAGAATCTGCACTCTTTTGAAGTATGTCTGGTTAAGAGCTTAGCCATGTTAAAATCTTTACAATGTTCCCAGTTAAGAGCAAGACCCCGTTAGGAGTCACCCGGTCAATGGATTTACCTCTATCCTTGTTAGGAGCTTTACCCTGTTAGGAGTAACTTGATTAAAGGATTTCAAACCTTAATTAAAGAGTCACTCGGTTAAAGGATTTACAATTCAGACCTATTAGGATCTACCCAGTTAAGGGATTTATCTTGATGAAGCTTATAGGAATCAACAAGTTAATGATTTGAGAAAATAGCACTCTCTACCAATACAAATCTAGTTCAAGCTCAATCTCTGCTACACATGCAGACAATATTTCTGTTCTGGCTTCTCTCTCAATCTCACCTCTGCTTCCATGATCCACTTGTACATTTCACCATTTTACATATTTATACATTACAAGTTTATTACGGCAATTAACTACCTTACAAAACATTTTATAATCTTTTCCGCTCAATAAACAAACCCTAAAATGTTTTACAAATCTAGAAAAATTTCTAACAAACTCAAGTCGGCCTTCAAATTTTTCACACATCAATTTGAAAAAGAAAAGTCAAAGCATAACACCTTCTTCAATTTTCTTGCACAACCTCCAATAAACACTTGAAACAACATGGTACATCATCATCGGTCAAGGATCTGACTGACTATTCTAAAGAACATATTTAACTCTTTGTTGAACAACCTTTTGTCTCTTGAAACTTTGCCTTTCAATCATCAAAACATGATACACTCACAACCACAACCTCATAACATAGTCTAGATAAACATATCATGATCACAACATCTGAACCCAATCCTAGTTGACACAAACATTAAAGCAGTCTTGATGTGCTTCATCATGTTCTTTCTATTAACTTGTCAACATTAAATCAATCATAACTCACACAATACATAAGATAAACCTATACGGGCATAGATATATCATATAGAAACATCACTTGAACTTCTATTACAATCGCACACTACAATTCTTACTACAACTCTAAATTCAACCTCTTGAATATACATTATCATAACATATACACAGTCAACCCACAAACACTAAGTTGACATCAATGACAACAACATAACTGATCAAGCTATCATCATATCTACATTAAAACTGATACCATAACATCTCAACATACTCAATACCAGTTATGCCAACATGCCACATAAGTGACATGTAGGAAAAAGGGATGCCAAGAAAGAGAGATTTTCTCACACATGTTTGAGAAACTTGGGATGTGATGTTTCATGGGTACCCAAAAGTACCCATGTAAAAGGAAAAGTCCAATAAAACATTTTTAGAAAGTGTAAGAGAGGTATAAATAAGGTGTAAGAAAGATGGTTTGGGTCTTTTATGGAAAAGTGAGATGAGTCCCCTATAGGGAAGAGGTTCTCACATGTGTGTGAGCATCTCATTAAGCTAATGAGATTAGGAATCAAGGGGATTAAGGATTTAATTAGAGATTAATTCCTAATGTAAGATTAGTGAGATGTAGGGTAGGATCTAGGTGGGGTTTAGGATTTAAATCATGGGTTAGGATTAAATTAAGTTTAATTAATTTAATCATGGATTTAGAAGAAAAGGGAATTTGAATAAATAAAATTTATTCACTAAAGGATACTATGGAGTAAAATGTATCAAAGAAAAACTTAATACATTAGGAAGAATTTAAATGGATTTGAAGAATTAGTTGGGAATGTAAATTACATAATTAAATATTTAAATTTAATTATATAATAGAAGACTTGGGACATTAATTAAATAGCTAGTATTTAATTAATAAATGCATTTGCACCAATTCTTAGTGTATACATTTTTCCACTATTTGAATTGATGTGCGCACAACGTATTAATTTAAAGAATACTTGTTAAATGCCCCTTCTTAGTGTGGAGATGTGATTCAATTAATGCTTGATGTTTAAAATTGGTTTAATCAATGCCTTAGATGGTTTGTTTGATGCCCCAGATTTGAGAATGTTCCAGATTTGAATATTTTATAATAATAGCATGTATGCCCCTCACGAGGTAAATAGGAAAGATTCTTCAAGTTTCTAACCATGTTTGATTTAGCTCCCGAGAAATTGGATGTGAAAATAATGTCCCAATTGAATGTGATAAAAAATCATCAATGATTGAGATGTGAATCCAAGAACTAGTGATAGGTAATCAAAACAACATATAAATAGGTTGACAGGTGATGTGTGTTGTGTGGTTCCTTGATAGTCAAGAGCCATAGATAGTAGATTTTTTATTAAGATTGATTGATGTTTGATATAGAGATAGTGGATGGAGAATCATTTCTGGTTTCAGGAAGGGCCCCTCCTATATAAGACTGGTGACAATGTCTAGTTTTAGGAAAGATACATCCTATATAATACAAGTGATGATAGATTAAGTGATTTGATAGAGTTAATTTGGTAGATTGATGTTGATAATGATAGATCAAAAGATGGATGGATAGATAGATTTACCTGTTTGATCTTGGTTGTTTGATTTATTTTCTATTAATGGATAGAGGATCGATTGAGAAAAGATTGATTTGATTGTAGAGTAAGATAAGTTGATACCATGATTAATTGTTAGATAAGGGGCATGAAAACTAGTAGACCAGTGGCCTTTGAGGGGAGCATTTCTTAGATTACTCGGGATTGAGAACTTTGATGTATACAGACATAGTTGAGGCACTTGATGATTTGTGATCCATGCATAATAAATATAATTAATGATAAGCGGCTAGCTGTGAGAATCCACTAGATGCAAGGATGAAATGAAACCTAAGTTGAATGCAAGCTAAATGCAAAACTAAATTCAACACTGTCATCTGTTTGATCATTTTTTGTGCTATTTTTCATCATTGAGCTTTTGAAATATTGAAAGTAAGTACAAACATCGATGGTAAAATTAAACCATGATGACCTGAGTACTTCTTTCATGAATTTTTAATAGTGCATGTGAATACAAGAATCAAGTCATAATTGAACCAAGATGACCTGAGTATTGCTTGTGTAAACAAACAATAGTTTATTCTTTTCTAATTCTCATTCATGATGTCCTCAATGGATCTTTGATGTTCATGTCCTTAGAAAAATTGACATCATACTAAGAATGAACTCATAAGCAGAAAACAAATAAAATATCACGTTCATTCATTGTTTCTCTAGTTAGACGCATCATAGAGTCACTTAGGAAACATGATAGTCAAAGAAATCCAATGACAATTGACAAACCTTTATACTATTAAGATCATGATGTAAATTTACCATCGAGTTGTTGTTCAAATAGTGTGTTTTGTCTCATTTGTGGGATGTGAATTTTTCATTCAAATGGTTGATTACTGTAACACCCCAAAATTGGCATCTTGCAACCCTAACCAATTTTTTTGCATTTGGCATTCTTATGGATCATCAAAGTCCTATTGTACTAGGCAATTCTAAGTTTTGACTGACTCTACTGGACCTAAGTGTCAAATGCAAAAAATCCTAAATCTGCATTAATCATACATTATATTTAATTCCTAAATATCAATCAATTAGCTAAACAACCCCTATGATTGAATTAAATTAATTATAAAGTCCTAGCACTTTAATTAAATTAAATTCACCCCTTTTAGCTAAAACACATAAAAAGGAATTAAATAATATTTAACTATTAAATAAATATCCTCATTTCAATAATTGAATTTAATTATTCAAATAATTCAGAAAATACATTTATGAGGTCATATTCTATTCATTTAATTAAATATTCTCTCAAAAATCTTCTCTCCAGTTCAGAAATATAAATTTTCAATTAACTGTGCTTTAAAGAGAAAAAAAAATAGTTAAAATCAAAAAGGAAAAAAGTTAAAATCAAAAAGAAAATAGTTCACTGCTTTCTTTTAAAGAAAAATTGCTAATCTAAACTGGCTTTTTTATCTGTTTTATTTCAAAAGGACACTTTCTATTCTGAGAAAACTCTCAGTCTATAAAAGAACTCCCATTTCTCATTCAAAGATATGCATTGTTAGAATAAAGAATTGCTACTGCATTTTAGAATTCATCATCTCATTTCAATTAAGCTCATTTGCAATAGAATAGCTTCATTTTCTTAGATTAATCTCATATTTCTTATCATGTCTTAGTTTAATTTCATTTAGATTAATCTTGCATCTTTCATGTTCTTAGATTAATCTTGCATTACATTACATTGCATTCATGGAGAAAAATCATTCGCTCTTGGATTGGTCTAGGTTGTGAGACTCTCATTCTGAGAGCCATTCAAAACCCCATCTGGATAGAAGGAAACAGGTTGAATCATACCGGCATGCAGGATGAATAACTCATATTCACTTCTGTATGTGGCTGATGAACAAGGACTATGTTTAAGTGTATGGTTGAATAACAAGGCCACATTTAACATATACATTTTTGGCGCCCACCGTGGGGCCAGAATAATCAGTTTTGGCCTCATTTTATTACACTTATTTTCAATTTTGCGCTCTGTCTGTACATCTCTGTCAAAGATTTCGCGTGAAATTTTACAGCGTCTCATGCAAACTTTCTATTCTTAGCGTGATTATCTGTACTTCTTTGCGCGGGACTGTGAGAATCATCACGCAAAATTTGACACCAGAGACCTTTATTTTCTATTTATTATCTTGATTTTCTAACCATTTTCTATTTCCTGACATCTGTATTTCTCTGATTTTATTTTTGAAATAGCTTAACGGTGGTTTGCAGGATGCTAAAATGAAGAAGGCAATTACAAACTACTAACGTACGTACTGTAGGATGCTTGTCGAAGACCTTGCATGTTTTCACAAAACTCTCATGTCTATTTTTTAGTAGTTACAAAATGCTTCAGCTTGGTGCTTAAAATGAATCATTGTCTTGTGTGCTTGAAGTGTTTTCTAATTTGTAATTCCAAAGAAATATATGAACGTATCCTCTCCCCTCGCCTTTATGGATCTTGGGTGTAAGAGAAATTCATATGATTCTTCTAGAGTGGCTACCTCCCAAGTGCTTTAATAGACCTAGTGAGAGTGGATTTCCCAACCGGTAACAGGCTAAATCCAAGATCTTCCGAACTGGTATATGAAAAATTCCATTATGATTAATCTCACAATGGACATGTGTGAATTCATTGTGGAAACCAAAATCTCCTCTAGTACCCTAGTGGTGCGTTAAAGTCCCTACATTGTTAAGGTGAAAGCCTTTCTTTGAAAGGATTGGTAGAGCCCCCTTAATTGGGAAAATGACTTGATCACAACCACCTAAATGAATGTCCTTACTACAAACTGTTGTTATAGTTTCCAAAAACCCTCTATCTGTTGGCGCGGAAGGTTAGAGACCGACTAAGACACCCCACATTTTTATGGGTCTTAGTAGAGACAAAAGCCCTTTGGGAAGAAATTCCTTTGGGGTTCGAAGCTTGGTATGCCTGAGAAGTGAGTGCACATGTAAGGAGGAGCCTGTGCCTCCAAGCTTCTAAGTTTTCTGCTATGAGTAAGCATAGTTGAACTTCGGTTCAAGTGGGGATTCAACAGATACTGCCCTGGCTATCCTAGGATTGTGATGTGTCTATTCTGGTACTACAAACATTCTGCTTAATGTGTTTTGCGTGGGTGTATCATTTAAACAATCAAAACAAATGTTAAATCACACAAACTGTCAAACTTGAACATGTCCAAAATAATTTGTAACTCAAACTCTCTGTCAGAAAATAATATGATCTTGTCTCAAAAAATGCAATCTGGTCTTAACTGTCTGATTCTATAGAATTTTGCTGTCAAAACTACCAAAGCTTGCGCAATATTATGCCATCTTCGCGCCATTCTGCAAGAAACTTTGCGTGACACGCTTTCAATCATCGCGTGACATTTTACAATTTTGCTGTCATTTTTATTCATCAGTCTGTCATTTTTATTCACCAGTTTTTCATTATTTTTTGTGCAAGACTAGATAGTTTTGCGAGCACCTATGAGAATCTTCGCGCGAGAAAATACTTCTTCATGTGAGTCTAAAACATTTTTTCAAAACAGCGAGCAATTTCCCATCTGTCCAGCATCTTTCTGCTAAATCTGGTCTCTGTTCTAGGTCTATTTTTATGCCTTCTATCTGCACACAATCTGCAAATTGATTTCTTGGGTTGAGAATTACATGATTCTTGCTTAAACTGGTCTCGTCTCATATCTTTTGGTCTATTTCTACTGTGTCGTCATATCTTGTATCGCAATAGTCATCTCTCAGTTGTTCTAGCCTCATTTCTGACGATTTGCACCTAGTATACTTCACCTTTTGGCACTTTATGTGCATTTACTTTGAGACAGTTTCAAGTGTGGTCCAAGTTCACATCCTTTGTACAATCTTTGTCTATGACTGTTACAACTTGAAGTGGAAAAATATTCCCTTCACGTATTACTAGACAAGGTAGGGGTAGACCTATCAATCAAGAAGAATCTATGCTTTCCACACCATTGCCAGCTACATCTAGTGAGGAATCATATCAATCTCCCTCTCTGGTACTTTCACCTTACGTCAAACGATCATTTCCATTATATTTTAGTTAGGTTCAAAACCCTTTTTTCCAAGAGGATCCAAATTCTAAAGACACTCAACCTTCTCATACTGAGTCTTTACACATTGAAAACTTACATTCTAGTAAGATGGCAAACCATAACCTATCAAGTGAACAAAGAAGATATGATGATCACTGTAAAACTAGGGGTAAATTCCATTTTCAAGACCCCCTAATGATGGGGAAATGGAAATAACCTAGGTATATATCGCGAATGCTCGTGCCAATAAAGATTTTCGCAAAATGATGGAAATTCTCCTAGCTGAGGAAAAAGAGAAATACCTTCTTGAACTAGCCAATCAAGGGGCTAAGTTACCCTCCAACTACAATGTAGAGATGCTTGTCACTAAAGAGGAAGAAACTGGAAACTCCAAGTTACAAAAACAAGTTCAAATTATGCAAGAACAAATTATTCAACTCATGAAGGATAAAGACAAACCCGCTACACAGTTCGCGCTGAAAAGCATTTGTCCATTCCTGTATGATAAGAGTCTATGCATGCCCCCTTTTCCTAAAGGAGTTGAACTTCCCAAGTATGATAAGTACTTTGGTACCTCTGATCCCCAAGATCATTTGAGAGAGTTTGGTTCTCTCTATGGAGTTCATACATGATCAAACCTACCTCATGCATCTCTTCCCATGTAGTTTGTGAGGACCAACTATGGAATGGTTCTCTAGGCTACCAACTAGTATCAAAAATTTTGACAAAATTGCCAATTTGTTTCTACAACACTATTCTCACAACATCCAACATCTGGTTCACATCTGAGATCTTTGCAACTTGAAACAAAATCATGGGGAATCCTTCTTGACATTTTTTTAGAGATGGAGACAACTTTATACAAGATATTCTTGCAAAATACCTAAATCCAAAAATTTGGACATCATTCTAGACAATCTTCTTCCCAACTTTGGGTATCAAGTATAGTTGCAAGGTCCTCTAACCTTCGATGACATGATTAAGCAAGCTATGACAATTGAGATGTTTATGGTTAAGAAAGGAGAACTAACCTTACACAAGGAAAATAAACAAGGGTCTTCCTCCTCAAGCAAAGATAAACCCAAATTTCCCAACAAGAAACAGAATGTTGTGAATGATGGAGTCGTAGACAATGTGACTCCCAAACCTTCAAAGGCTTCTTTTAGTCTCACTACCATAATGTAGGAAGCCAAAGCCACTGAACAAGCTACGACAGAATCCAAACCGAGTACTTCACATTTTTCTAGATCTAAACCTTGGGCTCCTAGACCCAAGCGTGAGTTCACTCCTTTAGGAGAACCTCTTGATGCGGTTTACAAGACTCTCTTGGACAACCATTTACTCACTCCTCTAGATAACTCATGTCTTTTTTATCCACAACCTCGACCATCTTGGTGGAATGAATCTGCATATTGTGATTACCATCAGAACATGGGTCACAAGATGGCTACCTGCATTCAATTACAACACAAGATCCAAGACCTTATTGATAGTGAGGTTATTTCTATGGGAGGTCACAACAAGAACTCAAACCACCAAGCTTTCAAAGACCCATTTCCTTCTCATGAGAAAGGTGAGTCATCCAAAGACAAGAATAGTGATGCCAAGGTCAACTATACATACACCAATAATGACAATGTCATTAATATGGTTGATCCTATTGATAATGAATACTATAACATTGTCTTTCTCAAGGGAAGGGAAGATACTCCCAAGCCCAAAACTCCTTTCATCTTGTGAGGGTCTGCGCCTCAGTCCTCCGAACAAGAACATCCTCAAGTTAGTTTAAACATTGTTACTTGATCTCGTGCTAAGATCATCCTCAAAGGCCCTGAGCCTTCTAAGTCTATACCAACACAACCTGTAGACAAAGCTATTGTTGGCTCTACCAACAAGAATCTGAAATTGAGTTCCTCATCTAACATTTCCAATTACAGCATTCTTGACCAATTAAAATGTACTAACGCTCAGATCACCATCTTCAAGCTGCTAAAAATCTCCCCTGCTCACAGGGAGATCCTTGAAAAATCTCTCACTGAGGAAAATGTCCCAAAAGATCTCAATCTCGACTAGTTTCAATCCATGGTAGGTCACTTGACCTCCTCCCATTACTTTTCTTTCTCTAAAGAAGACAACCATTCTTTGAGTCACCCACACAATAACCCCTTTCACATTGAATTCATGATTGGCCCAAAGTGCGTTCATCGTGTTCTCATAGATAACGGTGTTGGCCTTAACATTTTCTCTGCTATCTTCCTTACTGAGTTAGGCTATGGAGAAGACTGCATAGATGCCCACAAAAAGATTACTATTGAGGCCTATGATGAAGAAGAACAAAAATCTAAGGGGCTAGTTGTATTACCAATCAGAGTTGGCCTTGTTGAAAGGGATGTTATCTGTCAAGTGTTTGACATTCCTTTAGCATACAATATTTTGTTAGGAAGAACATGGATTCATGAAATGTAGGTTGTCCCTTCAACATACCATCAGTGCATTAAGTTCCCATTCCAAAGATCTAAAGTGACTATACCTACTAATACACGTTATGATTTCAACACACTCACAAAATCTGCTGACATCTTTGTGCCCACCAACAGAGAGTCTACTGAGTTCTTCGAGACAAAACTAAAGGAGATGGAAAAGGCTATGACATTCAAGGAAACTAACATGGGAGGATATCAGATTGAACCTATGTTATCTTTTACATCTTTGCCTTTGTCTCCATGTTCTTTTGGGAGACCTTTTGAGAACACTAAACCTTCTACAGTTCCTCCTCAAACAAAATATGGTGGTACCTTTGTACAGGCCACAATACCACTAGAAGAAGAAGCTAAAAATAGGGCTATCAAAGCTTGGATCTATAAAGGGGAGGACACATCTAAACAAACCACTACACCTTGTAACATAAAACCTGAAAAGTCTAGCAAGGGTCTGACTATTATGCAATACTTTGGCTACAAAGGGAATGGTCCCATAGGTGTGAATCATAAAGGATTACTTGCACCACTTGAAGTTATTGGTCAATGAACATGTGACTCTACAGTTATAGGTTTCAAGAAGCTCACATTTCAACTAGGGATAAACAAATTTTTACCTCAAGTAGATCAACAACTAACACCTGAAGATACAACTAAAACTGAAGCATCCAGAGATAGCTCTGACAAGGATTGCTTCCCTTGTCCCATTCCTCCAGATCTAGCAGCATTCTTTGCTGAGCTAGATGACTTTATACCGCATGTCAGTATAGTCGAGACTGACAGCGACTCTGATGAGACCAATTCATTTTCTCCATTAACCTATGAATAGTGGAAAGAAATGCAAACTGTAAATCCAAGTCATCAGGGTGATTTGTACATACCACCACACTTTTAAGAGCTATTTGAACAGGAATCCCAGCCACTTTTCACTAAACAAGAATCAGATGATGTTGCCATCACTAATGAGGTACCTAGGTCAAAAGGTTCTCATTTGACCATAACAGAGGTTCTAGGCAGAACTCATCCAAACTGGGGACAAAGAGTTGATTTCACTCATGTTCTTGATATGATGCCCAATGATGAAACAAACTCTCATGAGTATGAGTTTGATTATTTTTCATATGCCACCTATGACAGGGATATAGATACAGTGCACACATATGAAAACCTTCTCAAAGTAGGTGAAGGGTCTAGTGTAAGGTCAAACGAGTCTGATTCCATCAATGTTAACATGTCATCTACTAGCTAGGGGTCAAAGGAATTTGACTACACCTTTGGATGAGATTAATCTAGGTCTCGACTTGATAGTCCATGCTTTTGATGATTATACCGTGAATGCACTTGAACCCGTCACTTCTCTTTCACTCCACCATCCTGATCTTATAGACTGGAACTCTCCCTCCCCATCTAATGAAGTCCTTATGTTCCAGAATGACTACGCCCTTTCTTGTTACCTCAACACTGTACTCGAACCTATAATGTCCTCCACTAGTGAAGAAAGTGTCAACATGACTGAGGCTGATATCAAGTATCTCAGTCAGAAAAACAAAAGAAGAAAAAATAGGTGCTCTGATGGTGAAAACCACATTGTGGCAGTGTCAAAGCCTAAAAAGGTAAAAATAAAGGACGTATCCAAGGGTGAAAACCTCTCTGAGGTTCCTGAGGATGAGATACTTGATATGCTTCTGAGTCATTTCTAGGAACGATCATCTGTGCTAATTGAACCAACTCAACCAATCAACTTGGGTACAGAAATTGAACCTCAGATCATTCATTTGGCACAATCATTATCTGAGGCAGAAAGAGAGGAATTCATTACATTATTCCGGAGCAAAAAGATAAACTTTGCATGGAAATATTAAGACATGCCAGGATTAGACCCTAATCTAATCATGCACTATTTGTCCATTGCACCAGGTGTCAAGCCTATCAAACAAAAGCTTTGAAAAATGCATCCACATGTAGCTCTACTTGTCAAAGTTGAATTGAAGAAAATTCTTAAAGTGGTATTTATCAGAGCAATTGACTATGTAGAATGGATCTCTAACATTGTTCTAGTATCAAAACATGACAAATCTATTCGAGTCTTCACAAACTTCAGAGACTTGAATAAGGCATGTCCTAAGGATGAATTTCCATTGCCCAATATTAATATGATTGTAGATATGACAGCAGGATATGAAAAGTACTCACTAATGGATGGTTTCTCTAGCTACAACTAGATAAAGATCATGCCAGGGGACCAAGAGAAAACTGCTTTCACATGTGCATGGGGCACTTTCTGTTGAAATTTCATGCCCTTTGGACTCAGAAATGTTGGTGCTACATATCAGAGAGTTGTCACCACTATATTTCATGACATGATGCATAAAATAATGGAAGATTATGTTGATGACACCCTAGCTAAGAGAATGCAACAAGAGAAACACCTTTTAGATCTAGGTCCTATACTAGATCGCATGGAACAGTTCAATCTGCGGCTCAATCCTAAGAAATGTGCATTTGGTGTAACATCTGGAAAATTTCTTGGCTACATCATCTCTGCAAAATGCATCGAAGTGGATCCTAAGAAAGTCCAAGCTATCATGCCAATGCTGCCACCATAGAATATCATACAAATGAGAGGACTTCAAGGTCAATTGCAGTCTATCTGGCGCTTCATCTCACAACTGGCAGACAGGTCACAACCATTCACCAAGACTTTACACAAAGGTGTGACCTACCAATGGAACAAAGAATGTGATGAGGGGTTCACACAAATCAAATAGTATCTTGTGAACCCACCAATATTGATTCCTCTTGTCCATGGGAAGCCGGTTATACTTTACATCTCTACTACAGATACATCATTGGGTGTCCTATTAGCCCAAGAAGATCAGAGCAACAAAGAAAGGGCTATCTACAACATTAGTAGAGCTCTGGTCTCATATGAAACAAACTATTCTGTTATAGAGAAGGCTTGCCTCATAGTGCTATTTGCTTCACAAAAACTTTGACACTACATGTTGGCTCATACTACACACCTTATTGCTAAGATTGATCCTCTGAAATATTTTCTTAGTAAAGCTACCCTCACAGGTAGACTATCCAAATGGCTCATGCTTCTTAGTGAATTTGATATTGAGTATGTAGAAAGAAAATCCATCAAGGGGAAAGCAATTGCAAATCAATTGGTGGAAGCACCTCTAGTAGATCATCAAACATTGAACATCAAATTTCTAGATGAGTACATATTACTTCTCACGCATCAATCCTAGACTATGTTCTTTGATGGTTCATTTACCCAATAGGGGTCAAGTGTTGGGATATTGTTCATCACACCTCAAAGGTACTCTTTACCAAAAGTGTACAAGATGTTGTTTCCTTGTACAAATATCATTTATGAGTACAAAGCCTTGATCAATGGTATGAATATTTCCCTTGAGTGGCGAGTGGATGAGCTCAATGTCCTTGGAGATTCATAATTAGTCATCAATCAAGTAAATGATATCTATCAGACAAAAGATGACAAGCTGGTGCCTTATAAATGGTTGGTTGATGACCTCAGAAAATATTTTGTTCACATCACATTTCAACAGGTTCCAAGGGCAGATAATAAAGCGGTGGATACAATGGCTACTCTTACTTCCATGCTACAGATGCCAGAAAATGACTTTCGACATGAATTCCTAGTGGATATGTTACACTACCCAGCCTATGATTCCCCTGAGTCCCAGATGATTTGTTCTATCATTGGACATAACTCATCCCACTACCATCATATTTATTCCTACCTTCGTGACCAGATTGTTCTGAACACTTATACCTGGACTGAGAAATGTCACTTAATCCACAGTGCTTCACAGTTTGTCCTCATCGCTAACGACTTGTATAGGCATCTAGACGGTACCCTTCTTAGGTGTTTAGAATACGATGAGTCTAAACATGCGTTAGTAGAGGTGCATGAAGGCATCTGTGGGTCTCACTCTAATGGCCTGACACTGGCTCATAAACTTATTAGAGCTGGTTACTATTGGCCAAATATGGAAAAGGAAGCTACATAGTTTGCTAAGTCTTGCAAACAATGTCAACTACATGGAAATCTAATTCATGCTCGAGTCAAGGATATTATTCCCTTCATTACTTTCTGGACATTTCAATAATGGGCCTTTGATTTGGTGGTTTATATTTATCCCTCATCCTCAAATGGGCATAAGTTCATCATCACAGCAACAGACTATTTTACCAAGTGGGTGGAGGCAGTCCCTCTCACCGTTGCCAATGGAAAATCGATAGTAATGTTCATTCTCAACTACATCATCTATAGGTATGGTGTACCCTCAACAATAATCACTAATAATGGAGGGCATTTCAAAAACAAGGATTTGACAGAGCTATGCTCTAATTTTAAAATTACTCAGCACTGGTCTTCCATCTATTATCCTCAGGGTAATAGATAGGCAAAAGAATCAAACAAGACAATCCTTAAAATCTTGCATCGTACAGTGCACAAATCTGGACAAGATTGGCATCTCCAGATCAATCCAGCTCTCTAGGCATACAGGACAGGCATAAGAACACCAACAAGGGCTACGCCCTATTCTTTGGTTTATGGAGCAGATGTTATGTTACCAATTTAGGTTGAGATTCCTTCTCTATGAGTCTCTTTGAAAGGCCTCATTACTAATGATGATAATAGAATATCTTGGCTACAAGAGCTAGAACTACTTGATGAACATTGGCAAGTGGCATTCGATCACCTTAGAGCATATCAGAAAAGGATGTCCAAGAGCTATAACAAGAAGGTTCAACCAAGGGACTTCAAGGCCTTATTCTGAGGGAGAACCCTAAGAATCAACAACATCAGGTCCAGAAGGGAAATTTGAACCAAATTGGCTTGGTCTGTATGTTGTCACTGCAGTATTTGGGTCTGGCACATATCAAATTTCTACTACTGAAGGGGAGCAATTCAAGGATCCAATCAACACTCTTCATCTGAATTAGTTCTACAGCTAAGACATCTTTGGTGTGCTCATATATATAGTAAAGTCCTAAAAAAATTCTAAAAATCAGAAAATGTCCTTAAAAAATGATCATCTTCGTGAAAACCTAGCAATAGGCGCTTTGATCTATCTCCAAAAACACAAAAAAAAAAAAAAGTAAAAATTAAAAAATACACAAAAAAAGAGAAAAAAGAGAAAAGGTGCCATTGATGAAAACCTGGCAAACAGGCGTCCTGGTAGCAAAAAAAGAATTTCTTCCAAGAAGGTGAAAACCTGGTAAACAAGCACCTCTTGTTCCACATTGCTATATCTATCGCAGCACCACTTGGCTTTATACATTTGCTTTCCTGCTTTCCTGCTTCCATTTTCTTTTCTGCATGCTCTCAATTCCCATCAAGACACCAATGTACATGGATTGAAACTGGTCATACTCTCGGGGCAACCCTCTTGGTCTAGGGGGCACTATCCTATTCCCTTTTGGGATCTACTTCACGACAGTCACTAGTGGTTCTCACTATATTTGCCTACTATTTCTTAGCTTATACTAAGATCTCTCTCCTTGAGAATCTCCCTAACATCAGTCACCAGTGGTTCTCACTGCGTCTGTCTACTATCATTGTACTATTGAGATTGCTTGCATCCGTTACAGTTGGAGTTATACTCAAATGCTCTATTTATCGATACTTAGTCTTGATGATTCTTTTCTTTAGTTTGTACATAGCTTTCAGTCACTTTCGTGACACTTTGGTTCCTTTACGAACCCTACTAACTTGACATTGATTTAGCGCCATATGCCTGGGGGTAACCAAATATAGGTTTCTCTCACAACATAGGTCATGTCAATCACCGCTACTAGGGGCATGGGTCCCCAAATCTGATCACATCTAGAGTTAGTAAGCTTGTCACTTCTCAAGGACAACCATCTACTGACAAAAACTGGTGTTTCTCAACACCCCATTTAAAATAGTTTTTCTCAATACTATCTTTGGACACATCTATGTTTTTCAACACACATTGGATATCTCAAACGTAAAAATCTATTGATAACAATCAAACACAATGCACTCACAAGAAAAATGGTGTTTTTCAACACCTCATACACATACATATTCAAAAACTTTGAAACTGGTTGAGCTATGATCGATTATTTCTTTGTATGTTGTCTGTTCTCATGGATTTCATTGATATTTTCTTTTCTACTGCTTGTTGGTGTAGTCTCAATGATCCGGCAATGTCAAATAAATAGGGTGTATGTGATAAGAGCTCCCACATTAAGGTGGAAAAGCTTCACACCCCTTGATCTTGTTTATTTGTTCATCATGGTGAGTTTGGTACTATCTCCTTGACTGTTATTGCTCTATTTGTTTATGCACGAACACACTCATGGTTATCTTGGCGTTGAAATCCTTGATACTGGTGTACTCTTGCAATATCAACTAGAAACAATGTTTAGGTCATCTTGGCTTTTGTGCCCTAGTGCTTATGTTCATTTCCTACATTTTATCTGATGAAAGTCATATTCATATCCTTACGATCGCAGTGGCACCAGTAAGGATTGTATCGACTCTGATGTTCCAAAAATGCTCAATGATGATGATTATACGATGGGTCTCACAACCATGTCCTAGGTATTGCGTCTAGCATAAGATTGCATTTTCATTCTAGACTTGCATTGTGGCAGCAATTCGATGTTCACTTCATTGCATTCTCCTAGCTTCATCACGCTGCCCAAGTGTTTGATCCTCACTCTCACTCTTCAAAAGTGTCTATATCGACCACTCTGGACCCATTTTCATGATTGAAATCAAAATCTGACACTTATATATAGCTCAAAATCACATTTTAAAATTTTTGGGACCGAGGTGATCGGATGCTTGTGCAGTCGACTTTCTGACGTTGCTTTCTTGTCAGAATCATATCTAATCAACATTTTCTCAAATCTTTGACTCTTTTCATCAAAAGTCAACTCTCAACTCTAGTCAACCCTAGTCAAACTTGGTTAACCAGACCTCAAAATTGCTCAAAATTGATTCTAAATTTTTGGAATTCTTCTGTAATCTGTGCTAAGTTCTCCTTGATCTCTGATTCAACATATACCTGCGATTTCTCACTCTCAATCATCATTATACCATGTCATCTTTTCATTTCTCTCCTGAGGGGGCAAGATGATTACATCATTGAATCTATTCCAATCAATATGATCTGATTTTCAAAAGTCCTCATTGCTAGGGGCATCTGATCACTTGGGGCATGTTCAATTTTTCATACCTCATAGTCAAAACTGGGTGTTCCATGACTTTGAATCACTAAGGGCATCTTTGTTCCTTACATCTCGTCATCTATTAGGTATCTGGGCAATCTAACCCAGATCCATGAGGATCAAGCTTCGTTTTGGAGATGATTCTCAAAATCTCAATCTATTAAGTATCTAAGCAATCTAACTCAGATTCTTGAGGATCAAGCTTTGTTCTGAAGATGATTCTCAAAAACTCATCTATTAGGAATTGGGGCAATCTAACCCTGAGTCCTAAAAATCAAGTTCCATTCTGGAGATGATTCTAAAACTTGATCTAACCAGTGTCTAGGCAATCTAACCTAGATATTGGGGGACTAAGCTTCATTCTGGAGATAGTCCTAAAAATCTCTATTGACTATATTTTTATGGACAGGTATCAGGGCAATCTAACCCTGAATCTTGAAGGTTGAGCCTCATTTTGGGGACATTCTTTTGAAAGATATCAATCTATTAGGTATCTAAGCAATCTAACTTAGATCCCTGAGGATCAAGCTTCATTCTGGAGATGATTCTCAAAGTCTTAATCTATTAGGTATCGGGGCAATCTAACCTGGATCCATGAGGATCAAGCTTTGTTCTAGAGATGATCCTCAAAAACTCTACTTGACCGGCATCTTAGCAATCTAACCTAGACTCAAAGAGTTAAGCTCTATCTTGGAGATGGCTCTGAAATCTTCATCAATGGATCTTTGCATCATCAATTTTTGAAATCTATTTTTCTATGCTTTAGACATCAGACTATTCTTTGAATCAATGTGTTGCTCGCACATCAATTCAAAGAGGGGCAAAATGTAACACCCCAAAATTGGCATCTTGCAACCCGAACCAATTTTGTTGCATTTGTCATTCTTCGAGATCATCAAAGTCCTATTGTACTAGGCAATTCTGATTTTTGACTGACTCTACTCGACCTAAGTGTCAAATGCAAAAAATCTTAAATCTGCATTAATCATACATTATAATTAATTCCTAAATATCAATCAATTAGCTAAACAAACCCTATGATTGAATTAATTTAATTATAAAGTCCTAGCACTTTAATTAAATTAAATTCACCCCTTTTAGCTAAAACACATCAAAAGGAGTTAAATAATATTTAATTATTAAATAAATATCCTCATTTCAATAATTGAATTTAATAATTCAAATAATTCAGAAAATACATTTATGAGGTCATATTCTATTTATTTAATTAATTATTCTCTCAAAAATCTTCTCTCTAGTTCAGAAATAGAAACTTTGAATTAACTGTGCTTTAAAGAGAAAGAAAACAGTTAAAATAAAAAGGAAAACAGTTAAAATCAAAAAGAAAATAGTTCACTGCTATCTTTTAAAGAAAACTTGCTAATCTGAACTGGCTTTTTTATCTGTTTTATTTCAAAAGGACACTTTCTATTCTGAGCAGACTCTCAGTCTATAAAAGAACTCCCATTTCTCATTCAAAGATATGCATTGTTAGAATAAAGAATTGTTGCTGCATTTTAGAATTCATCATCTCATTTCAATTAAGCTCATTTGCAATAGAATAGCTTCATTTTCTTAGATTAATCTCATATTTCTTATCATGTCTTAGTTTAATTTCATATAGATTAATCTTGCATCTTTCATGTTCTTAGATTAATCTTGCATTACATTACATTTCATTCATGGAGAAAAATCCTTCGTTCTTGGATTGGTCTAGGTTGTGAGACTCTCATTCTGAGAGTCATTCAAAACCCCGTCTAGATAGAAGGAAACAGGTCGAATCATATAGGCATGCAGGATGAATAACTCATATTCACTTTTGTATGTGGTTGATGAACAAGGACTATGTTGAAGTGTATGGTTGAATAACAAGGCCACATTTAACATATACAATTACCAAGGTATTTGATTTTCTTTGGTACTACGAAATTTTGTTTGTGTTGTTTCCTTGTTTGTTTGTTCGAGCTCAATTTTTTTTCCACTAGTTGCAAGATTTTTCCCCCAATAATGCACAACAAATTATTATGATTTCCCAAACCATGATAGGACCAGGTTGTTATGTACAAAAGGGATTTTATTATGGCTTTATACAATGGGGATGGATGCAAGATTTAAACTATTGAATAAAATTTAAATGCTACTAACTATTATGATATGAAAGTATAACATGAATCTACAACTAAGCTAATAATGAGAGAATTGTGAAATTAAATATGCAACTACTATCACAAACACAAGAGAAAAAATTCAATTATAAAACTATGAATGAAGATTGAATGCAAAGAGGAGAATTATGACAACAAGAGATATCATATGCTTGGAGAAGGGGCTCTATTTATAGAGTTTTGAGAGGCCTTGATGATGTGGATCTTAGATGTATTCCATGTTAGTATTATCAGGTCCAAGATTACTGAGAGGGAGGGGGTGTATCAGTAATCAAATAATTCCAATTTTTCATTAACCATTAAACCATTTGCATCAATAAACATTCATTGCATGAAAAACTAAACAATAAAGATAAGCATACACAACCATGCAACATGATAACACCAGATTTATTCCCATGGAAACCCAACTAGGTGAAAACCATGTGTGGGGATGACACCCACTAAAATCTGCACTCTTTTTAAGTACACCTGGTTAAGAGCTTAGCCATGTTAAAAGCTTTGCAATATGCACGGTTAAGAGCAAGACCCTGTTAGGAGTCACCCGGTCAAGGGATTTACCTTTAGCCCTATTAGGAGATTTACCTTGTTAGGAGTAACCTGATTAAAGGATTCCAAACCCTAATTAAAGAGTTACGTAGTTAAATAATTTACAATTCAGACTTGTTAGGATCTACCTAGTTAAGGGATTTAGCTTGATGAAGCTGTTAGGAATCAACAAGTAACTAATTTGAGAAAATAGAACTCTCTGCCAATACAGATCCAATTCAAGTTCAATCTCTTCTACACATGTAGACAATCTTATCTCTTATGTACTCTCTCTTGATCGCACCTCTACTTCCACGATCTACTCTTTTACATTTCACCTTTTTACATGTTTATACATTACAAGTTCATTAGGGAAATTAACCACCTTACAAAAAATTTTACAATATTTCCCACTCAATAAACAAACACTAAAATGTATTACAAATCTAGAACACTTTCTAACAAACTCAGATCGGCCTTCAAATTCATCGCACATTGATTTGACAAAGAAAAGTCAAAGCATAACACCTTCTTCAATTTTCTGTCACAACCTCTAATAAATCCAATCACAATGATCACAGAAAATATCACCTCATCAATCCTCATCAATCAGAAACATCACTATGATCCCTCAAACACATAAATACTTACAACAGCATGGTACATCATCATTAGTCAAGGATTTTACTAACTATTCTAAAGATCATATTTAACTCTTTGTTGAAAAACCTTTTGTCTCTTGAAACTTTTCCTTCTGATCATCAAAATATGATGCAGTCACAACCACAACCTCATAACATAGTCTAGATAAACATATCATGATCACAACATATGAATCCAATCCTAGTTGACACAAACATTATATCAGTCTTCCTATGCTTCATCTTGTTCTTCCTATTAACTTGTCAACCTTCAATCAATCATAAATCACACAATACATAAGATCAACATGTATGGGCCTAGATATAGCATCTAGAAACATCACTTGAACTTTTATTACAATCACACACTCCAGTTGTTACTACAAATCAGAATTCAACCTCTTGAACATACATTAGCATAACAGATACATAGTCAACCAACAAACACTAAGTTTACATCAATGACAACATCATAATAGATCAACCTATCATCAGATCTACATTAAATATCATACCATAACATCTCAACATACTCAACATCAGTTATGCCAACAATCTCCCCCTTTGGCATTGATGGTAACACCAAACAATACTAAGTAATCATCTAGCTACTCTAGATACCAAAAATGCTCCCCCTAATCTAATACATCTTTTTTGTTATCTAATCTTGATCTTATGTTCTTTATTCTCTTCTCCCGGCCATGTTTACTCTTTTTTGTACTTATCCCCCTTTGACAATAATGCCAAATATGCAACATAGGTCACCAACTGCTGCAACTTTCTTCATCTCCGTCTGACTGCTCCCCCTAAGGAGTAGTACCCTGAACATCAATCTACGGTAAAAGATATGACAATAAATCCACTGGATTGATGCACCTATAACATCATAGTTTTGTTCAATTAGGGTCTTGACCACTAGCTTACCTATAAGTTACTCAAAAGTATCCTTAGGTAGTGGCTTGGTAAAAATATCTGCTATCTTCTCCTTTGTGGGTACATATTCCAACTTTGCTTCATTCATCTGCACTTTCTCTCTCACAAAATGATACTTAATTGCAATGTTCTTCATCTTGGAATGCATCACAGGATTCTTGGAAATATTAATTGCACTTGTATTATCACAAAAGATAGTTACCGGTTCAGACACCTTTTCCTTGATGGCTTCAAGAATCTGCTTCATCCATGCAATTTATACTTTTTTCTAAATACTCTGCCTTTGTTGTTGATTGTGAAATACAATTTTTCTTTTTTCTTGTCCAAGACATAATCCTTTCACCTGGAAAGAATGCACCACCACTTGTACTCTTTATATCATCAACATTTCTTTCCCAATCAACATCAATAAATAAAATTACCATCATGATCATACCACAAACCATAATCAATCTTCCCTTTTAGATATTTGAATATCCTCTTGACTACAACCATATGAGATTCCTTAGGATTTTATTGAAATCTAGCCACTAATCCAACCGCTTGAGAAATATCTGGTCTACTGCGAACAACATACTGTAACTTATCTGTCATATATCTATACAAAGTAGCATCAACTGCATTAGCTTCATCATCTTTAGACAATTTACATCCTATCACCATTGGGGTTCCAACTGATTTGGATTCATCCATACCAAAATCCTTAAGAACTTCTTTCACCTATTTGGATTGACTGATATATATATGTCATTCTTGAGTTGTGAAACTTGCAATCTAATAAATAATTGTATCTCTCCAATCATTGACATCTCAAATTCCTTCTTCATATCCTCAGAAAATATCAAAATTATCTCATCATTGCCTCCAAATATTATGTCATCAACAAAGACTTTAGCTAACAACAAATTATCTCCTTCAACTTTTAGATATACATTACTATCATCACTTGTACTATTGAAACCAATCTGAATAAGATAGGAATGTAACCTTTCATACCATGTCCTTAGAGCGTGTTTCATTCCATACAATTCCTTTTGTAGCTTTCACACCATGTCTTTTTCCTTTGTCAATTCAAAACCATCGGGTTGTTCTATGTAGACTTATTCTTCAAGAATTCCATTTGGTACCAATCACATTTTTATCTTCAAGTCTAGGAAAAAGTGCCCATGTATCATTCTTCTCTATTTGATCAAGTTCTTCTTCCATATCTTTTACCTAGTCTTCATCCTTGATTACTTCCTTCACTGTCTTAGGCTCATACTGATGAACCATAATTGATTTAATGTTTGAAGATGTTAAGTTGGTCATTGAAATGCAGAAAGATAATTCAAGACATTAAGTCAGTTAATGGATTGTATTGTCATTGATGTCAACTTTATATAATCTGATCAGTTATATACAAAGTGTCAAAGACTTCAAAGAATCATAATGATAAAGGTTATTCTTTTAGTAATGCATAAAATATCAGCATTCACTAAGTGAAAACAAACAATGATGGGCAGTGCACCCTGATGGACAAAGAAACCGGAAAGTAAAGTCACAGTGATGCCCGAGAAAGAAAACTGACAAGAATTACCGACAAGAAGAATTACAAGCATTACCGACGAGTAGAACTTCACAATGATGCCCAATGGATAGATAACCCCAATGGATAGACAACCCCGATGGAGATGCCCAAGGATAACTGAAGTGTTGACCAAAGCTATCAAAGAGTTAAACACCAAAAAGAATTGAAGTTCAAAAACAACAAAATACTTAGCTAGAAAGAGAAAAAGATAGATTTAACTGGTTTTTAACATTGTTTTCATCGACAAGTTAAAGCCAAAGATAAGTAAAAGATTTAAATCATTTTTATTATGGTTGGAAAGAAGATATCTACAAGATAAAATAGGAGTAAATCTTTAAGGCAAGATTGGCTAAAATTGTGGATCACACCAAGGACAAGAAAATCAAGAAGTGAGAAATGGTGATATCATGTCTATAAAGAGACAATATAATTCATTATGAATTAGGGGAGTGAATAGATAAAGAGGATATTAGAGAGAAACTGATGAAGAACAACTTCATACAGTCCTGATCAATCAAGCTAAGGAAAGAGCTAAATATTTTTGTCGACACCAAGCAACAGAAGCATAGCAGCACCGAGCAGAAAGAAGTGGAGAAAAGGTATTGAAAAGATATATTGATCAGAAAGGTATTATGAGCTTACAATAGATCTCAAAATCTGAAAATTCTAAGTTGTATGTGTGAACAGATCATTTACTGTTTCAGTTTAACCATTGATTCAGAAAGTCTCTTAACTGAGTAGGACTTAACAATCCTTTCTATATTGAAATACATCTCAAGGAGTATCAAAAAGTTTGATCATGAAGATAGCATGAGATGCTAGATACCATTTGCCAAACCAGAGTTTGGTCATAGAAGGTAGCATAGAGATGCCTGATGTCAAGTGACAAACTATTCTATTTAAATACCGATCCCAAGTGGGTTTACCCTTAACAGAGTTTCCATGTTAATAATCCATGTGTCAATGTTTTTATGAGACATTACTTTAGTGTTTTGCATAACACATAACTAATTCTAGATTGATCGGTATACACTAAGAAATTTACTATTTTTTGGTAAAAAAAAGATTGTTAATCGGTAAACAGTAAGAATAAGGTTTAACAGTGAACTCCAAGCAGTAGTTATTTGTTAAGATTGTTTGAAGGCATTCATCTTGTAGGCCTGAAGATAACTAGAGGATTAATATTATGGTAATAATTTTTTGGATTGATTTATTGGAATATTTTTGAAGCCACTGATTCACCCCCCCCCCCCCCCCCCCTCAGTTATTCTAACAATTGGTATCAGAGCTTTTGTGCTTAGCAAGGGAGTTTAACAACTCAAGAAAAAGATCAAAAGATGAACAAACAAGATGTGCCCAAGTTGATCAAAGACAACTTTGCATCATGGAAAAGAAGAATAAGACTCCACCTATCAGGTATTGGTAATGATGTTACTCAACACCTAGATACTGAATATGTGTTGCCTACAGGACCTCACACAGTTGAGCAATTGAGAGAAAATCATGAGCATAATTGCATGATGATAGAACTTACTTCCTCACTCTTTGATGTTGAGTTTGAAGATGTCAAAACTTGCACCTCTAAAAAGAAAATGTGGGATAAATTGAAGGTGGTACATGGAGGAGACACTAATGTACTAAGAGCCAAGGTAGAAAGCCTAAGAGGGAGGTTTGATGACCTAAGGATGAAAGAAGGAGAAAATATCACTCAGTATAGCTGTAGAATCAAAGAGGTAGTTAATGCTATCCGAGGAGTTGGAGGTGTGCTTGAAGAAGAGATAGTGGTAATTAAAATTATAAGAACCTTACTTCCTATATATGTTATTAGATTATCTGCTATACAAGAAATGAGAGCAGTAGAAAACAATAATGTTACTCTAGATAGTCTAATTGGTAGACTGATTTCATTTGATAATAGTGTCTTAACATCTATAGATTCTGCATTCAAATCTTTTTTGAAAATAAGTAAGTCAAGTCATAGACACACTATTAGAAATGATAGTGAAAGTGATAGTGATGATCAAGGACTTGATGATATTGAAGCACTAATGGAAAGAATATTATAGAGAGGAAAAGGTAGGTACAAAGGTAAATTACCACTTCTATGTTTTAATTGTAAATAGGTTGGACACTTTTCTGCAAGATGTCCTAACAGAAGTAATGAAAAAACATATGAAAATAAGTTTGACCAAGGTGATAACAGAGATTACTGAAGCAACCGGAAAACTAACAGAAGAGATACCCAAGAAGAAAGCTTGTTACCTAGCAGAGAACAGAGCTGATAATACTGACACCAAATCTGATGAAGGCATTAAGAAGGTATTTGTGGCTATGAAGGATGATTCAGACAAAGAAGAAGAAAGGTTTCTAGAGACTGCACTCATATCTAAGGTTAGTAAGAATGATGTTTGGATTATAGATAGTGGTTTCACTCACCACATGACCGGTAATAAACAAAAGTTTGAGACTTTTGAATACTATAATGGTGGATCAGTAAGAATGGGTAATGACAGACCTTGTCCAGTTAAAGGTAAAGGAACCATAATGTTGAATAACCTGATCAAATGTGAAAATTCTTACTGGGTAAAAGGACTTAATTATAATATATTGAGTGTTTCACGGCTGAATAACACAGTTCACTGAGTAGCATTTGAGAATTAAAAGGCAAAGATCTTTAATGAATCATGAAGGTTGATTGGAACTGGTGAACAGACAAAAGGTAACCTTTTCTATCTTGATGACATTAACACCACTTGTTTAATGGCTAGAAATGAAGACATGTGGTTGTGGCATAAGAGATTATGTCATGTGAATTTTGACAACATGATAAAGATAAGCAATAAAAGAAGAGTAAGATTCTTACCGAGCATGTCAAAACCTGAGCATATCATGTGCAAGAATTGTCAAAATGTAAGATGACAAAGTCTAGTTTCAAGAGTAAAACCCATACATCTAATGCAATTCTAGAATTAGTCCATAATGATATATGTGGACCCATGAGGACAAAGAGTTACTATGGTGATAGGTATTTCATTCTCTTTGTAGATGATTATTCTAGAATGATTATAGTTATGTTCTTAATAGATAAATCAGAAGCATTCAAGATGTTTAAATGGTATAAGGCTATGGTAGAAAAACAAAGTGGTAAGGAATTGAAATGCTTAAGATCAGATAGAGGAGGGGAATTTATTTCAGATGAATTCAATAACTATTGCAATGAGCATGGAATTAAAAGATAGGTTTCTGCACCAAGAACACCACAGCAAAATAGAATTTCTGAAAGGAGAAATAGATCAATTGTTGATTGTGCAAGAACACTGATGATTAAGAAAAGAATCACTCAAAATTTCTAGAGGGAAGCTGTTAGTACTGTTGTCTACACATTGAACAAAGTACAATTGAAGAAGGACACAAAGAAGACACCCTATGAGCTTTGATATGGTTACACACCCAATGTAAGTTACTTCATAATATTTGGTAGTCAATGTTATATTTTGAAAGATGATAGAAATGGAAATATTGACTCCAAAAGTGAAGAAGTTATATTTCTAGGGTATTCCACCAAAAGCAAGGCTTATAAATGTCTTAACAAGTCCTCTAATAAGATCATTGAAAGTGAAAATGTAACAATAGATGAATTTGGAGAAGAATGATAAGGAAAGCAGAAAATAACTGGAAAACTAAAAAAGGTTTGTTTACACTAAAGAACCTGACACTCTACATAAGAAATAGTGTATCACTCCCGAGCAAAAGAACATTACACCTGAGCATCAGGCTACAATTACCAAAAATCAGGAAAATACTCAAGATGATGTTCTAAGAAATGGAGATCAGAATGAAGGTCAAGATGATGATCAGAATGATGGACAACAAGCTAAACCAAAATGTGCCAATTATGTTAGAAGACATCATCCACAGAATCAGATCAAAGGAGACAAGAAGGATGAAATGAGAACAAGAAGTAAGTCACTAAACACTAGATGTTTAATCTGTGATTTTGAGCCTAAATCTGTTAATACTGCACTTGAAAATGAAGAATGGGTCAGTGCTATGAATGAAGAAATAGAATAGATTAAGAATAAAAGTACATGGACATTTGTACTGAGACCAAATGACAAGAATGTCATCGGTACCAGATGGATATTCAGAAACAAGCTGAATGAGAATGGAGAAGTCACAAGGAATAAAGCAAGATTAGTATGCAAGGGGTATGCACAAGAAGAAGGTATTGATTATGGTGAAACCTTTGCACCCATTGCTAAACTAGGAGTTATAATTCTTCTTGCTTAAGTTTTATTCAAAGGATTCAAGGTATACTAGATGGATGTCAAATCTGCATTCCGAAATGGAATAATGGAAGAAGAGGTGTACATTGAACAACCAGAAGGGTTTGTTGATCCAGACAAGAGAAACATGGTATGTAGACTACATAAAGCCTTGTATGGATTGAAACAAGCACCTAGATCCTGGTATGAAATACTTCACTCCTATGTCATAAGCATTGAGTTTGTAAGAACAAGCGAAAATAGTAATTTCTACTTAAAAGAAGATATTGATGGTAATATTCTAATTGCTGAAATATTTGTTGATGATATCATATTTTGGGGTAATGAAATGTTATGTAAATCCTTTGCTAATGAAATGAGAAAAGAGTTTGAAATGTCTATGTTTGGGCAGATCAAATTCTTTCTTGGTCTATAGATTCTTCAACAAGATGCAGGCATATATATCACTCAGTCCAAATACATCAAGGAAGTGTTGAAGATATTCAAGATGGAAGATTCCAGGCCAATTGGAACACCTATGGCAACCAGATGTAAGATGACAAAAGAAGATAAATCAAATGAGGTAAATCAGACCTTGTATAGATCAATGATTGGAAAACTAATGTATGTTGTTCATAACAGACCAGATATAGCATATGTAGTTGGAATAGTTGCAAGATTCTCTGCTAATCCCAAAGAATCACATATGACTGTTGTCAAGAGAATTATGAGATATCTAAAGGACACTGGGGACTATGGCTTACGGTATAAAAGAGAAGGAAAATTTGAGCTTCAATTCTATATAGATGTTAATTGGGTTGGAAACCTAGATGACTAAAAGAGCACAATTAGAGGAGCATTATTCATGACTTAAAGAAGCAAGGATGCATCTCTTAGACTACTATGGAAGTATACTATGTGGTTGCTACTGCAAACTATTCTAATATTTCATGGATCAAATAGTTGTTCGAAGGTATGAATATGAAGATTCTTGAACCAATGATTATCTATTGTGATAATACCAGTGCAATAAACATATCAAATAATCCAGTCATGCATGCTAAGACTAATCATATTTCTATCAAGTGTCACGACTTAAGAGAACAAGTGCAAGCAAAAGAAGTGACACTAGAATATGTTCAATCAAAGGAATAATTAGCTGACATATTTACCAAGCCATTACCGAAAGATACATTTGAGTACCTGAGACAGAGACTAGGGGTCCAACCCTTTTCTATCAGTCAGTAAGCTGACTAGGAGATTGCATCAGCCTATACAAAATCAGAAGATCATTCATGTTGATGCAAGTAAAAGATGGACTGCAAAGATACATCTGTACACATCAAGGTCCATACCTACACTGAACACCAGAGTCATTGTATTACTAATGGATAGGGAAATTCAAGGAGTATATTTTAAAATGGATGGAAGAATTGTTTGGCATTATTGTCAAAGTGAGAGATATTATATCATTATATCATTATCCATGGAGAGAAGTTCCTAAGAATTCAAAGGGAGTAAGAATTCAAAGGGAGAGTGAATCATTATCCAAAGGGAGAGATTACATATGAAATATCCATCAAAGGGAGAGAAGTAACATGAGGAAGAGAATACATACTAAGGGAGAGATTGTTGTCAAAGGAAAAAGAGATGATTAAGGAGAGGAACAGTCAAGGAAGAGCACATAGCAGAAATAGAATTAGAAGCTGATACATCAATCCACTAAAGGGATTAAATATTTAAGAAGACACTCTACAAGAAACAAATCTAAGCTATATGAGCTTATCGAGAGCCAGAAATTTGTATTGGTTATAGAAAAAAAGATATGGGAGAGATAGATGAAATACACTTGATATATTTCATATTATAATAGTAATAATATAGTGTGATAATGTAGTGTGTTTCCATCAATGCCAAAGGGAGAGATTGATGAACCATAAGTAAGTGCATGTTTGAAGATGTTAAGTTGATCAGCAGAATGCAGAAATATAATGCAAGACATTAAGTCAGTTAATGGATTGTATTGTCGTTGATCTCAAATTGATATAATCTGATCGATTATATAAAAAGTGTCAAAGACTTTAGAGAATCATAATGATAAAGGTTATGCTTTCATTAATGCATAAAATATCAGCATTCACTAAGTGACAATAAACACCGATAGGTAGTGCACCATGATGGATAGACAAACCCGAAAGTAAAGTCATAGTGATGCCCGAGCAAGAAAACTGACAAGCATTATCGATGAGCAGAATTAAAAGCATTACCAACAAGAAGAAATTCACAATGATGCCTGATGGATAGACAACCCTGACAGATAGACAACCCCGATGGAGATGCTAGAGGAGAACTGAAGTGTTGACCGAATCTATCAAAGAGTTAAACACCGAAAAGAACTAAAGTTCAGAAATGACAAAATACTTAGCTGGCAAGAGCAAAAGATAGAGTTAATTGGTTGTTAACATTGTTTTCATCGACAAGTTGAATCCATAGATAAGTAAAATAGTTAAAGAAGTTTTATTATTGTTGGCAATAAGATATCTACGAGATAAAATAGGAGTAGAGATTTAAGGAAAGATTGGCTAAAATTGTGGATCATGCCAAGAACAAGAAAATCAAGAAGTGAGAAATGGTGATATCATGTCTATAAAGAGACAATCTAATTCATTATGAATTAGGGGAGTGAATAGAGAAAGAGGATGTTGGAGAGAAACTGATGAAGAACAACTGCATACAGTCCTGATCAATCAAGCTGAGGAAAGAGCTAAATAATTCTGTGGACACCGAGCAATAGAGAAGCATAGCATCACCAAGCAGAAAGAAGTGGAGCAAAGGTATTGAAAATATATATTGATCAAAAAGGTATTATGATCTTTCAATAAATCTCAAAATATACAAATTCCAAGTTGTATGTGTGAACAGATCATTTACTATTTCAGTTTAACCATTGATTCAGAAAGTCTCTTAATCAAGCAGGACTTAACAATCCTTTCTATATTGAGATACATCCCAAGGAGTGTCAAAAATTTTGATCATGAAGATAGCATGAGATACCAGATACCATTTGACAAATGATGCAAGGAGGGCTAGTTGGAGGGGCCTAAGGCTCACCCAGCTACCAAACCAGCTTGCAGGCACAATGTAGAAGCCAAATAACATAGTGAGAGAAGAAAACATAGAGATCCTTTATATTAACTTGATCAAAATCATTACATGCCAGGCTGTAAGGCCTTCCTAGTTTCGGCCATATATTCAATGAATTACAATAAGATCTTCATAGAAGAGAGATCACAAACCTTCGATCTCAATATCTAAACATTTGCTTTCTTGCTCTAAGATTCATCCCTAAACTAAGAACATATAACCAAATATATACAAGAGTCCACCACAAGAGGTCAGTGCTCAAATCCATAAGGGAGAGCCAAATTCAGGTCCACACATATCCCAATGAGAGATCCCAAATCAATTCAGCAACAAAAATTAAATGAATAAGTCGGCCATCAGATCAAACTCCAAAAATGAATATCTCAGGAAAAGGTTGACCAAGCAATAGAGAGCCTTAGGCAAAAAATAACCCAAGCAATAAGAACAAAATTTGAGTGACAGAAGAATTCCAAGCATGCCCGAGTGAATAAACCAAGCAACAGAACAAGCATGCCCAAGAAAAGAACCCGAGCAACAAAAACATGAATGCCCAAGAAACAGAAACCCAAGCAACAGAGACTAACCTGAAACAAGCATTACCGAGTAGTAGATCCTAAGCAATAGAGTATTACCCAAGTAGCCTCCAAACATACTAAAGAACAAAACAAACATATTTTTGGTTGTGCAGGATTGCCAATGATCCAAGATGCTCTTGCATCATACACCTGGGGTTACAATAAATCATTCTTTGAATCATGTGTCAAGTCCAACCTGAAATGAATCTAACTTAGATTGATAAATCAAAGATGATTCCTTAATCAGTCTATTTCTTCCACTTTACCAGATACTCCATGTATTCCTTTCCTCTTGTACTTCTGCTAATTCTCTATTTTAGAATCTTTTCAACTTCCTCTATCTGCTTCTTAGGATAATCACATGGTACTGTCACTTCTTCATCAAGTTCATGATATTCATACAAGTCTAAAACATTGAATATAGGTGATATATCCATGTCATTAGGTAATTCAACTTCATAATTATTTCAACGGTTAAATCTTCTCAGTATTTTGCAAGGACCAAATTTCTTCATCTTCAGTTTACCATATGTTCCAATAGGAAATATTCCTTTCTTCAAATGAACCATAATTGCATCACCAACTTCAAATGTTTTATGTCTTCTTGATCTGTCTGCACTGTCTTTATACTTCTGATTACTTTTTTCCAACTTATGTTTTACATCTTCATGCAATGTCTTCATAAATTCTGCAAATTCTTCTTCTTCAGCACTTCTTTTCTCTTCTCCAACAATATCTCTCAAATCTAATATACCTCTCGGTTGTGTGTCATGAACAATCTCAAAAGGTGTCTTTCCAGTACTTCTATTTACTAAACTATTGTATGCAGATTATTCTTGTGCCAGCATCAAATCCCAATTGTCTGGTGTGTCTCCAACTAAACATCTCAACAAATTACCCAAACTTCAGTTTACAACCTCTGTTTGTCCATAAGTCTATGGATGAAATGTAGAACTAAACTTCAACTCAGTATCCAACTTCTTCCAAAGTGTTCTCCAAAAATAGTTAACAAACTTACTATCTTGGTCAGAACTCCTTGGTAATCCATGCAATCTGACAATTTCCTTAAAGAAAATTTTTGCTATGTGTACTGCATCTGATGTTTTCTTACATGGTATGAAATGTGTCATCTTAGAAAATCTATCCACAACAACAAATATATAATCATTACCTCTTACTATCCTAGGTAAGCCAAGAATAAAATCCATGCTGATATCACTCCAAGGTTTCTCAAGAACAGTAATTGGTGTATATAAACCAGTATTCTGACTTACTCCCTTTGCAATTTGACAAATTCCACAACTTCTTACAAATTTATGAACATCCTTATATAACTAAGGCCAAAAATACCTCTCCTTCAGAAAACTCAATGTTTTATCAATACCAAAGTGTCCATCCAATCCACTACTATATTTCTCCTTAATCAAATTAGTTCTCATTGATCCTCTCGATATACACAACTGAATACCTTTGAACAACATATCTTCCTAAATTAAATAGTCTTCATACTTATTTGATTGGTTTGAATTAGGTGCTCTGCACACTCTCCACTGCTTTAAAAAATCAGGATCAATTTCATACAAATTCTTCATGTCATCAAAACCAAGAACTTCAATTCTCATTTCAGTCAATAAAGATCTTCTCATTTGAAATCTCTTTTGTATCTTCTCATTGTCTCAGTCATAGCTTTACAAATAGAACTGAAATTTTTGATAAAATTCCTGTAAAAACTTGCCAATCCATGAAATGATCTTACCTCAGTGACATTTTCAGGTCTAGGCTACCTCGGTGACATTTTCAGTTCTAGGCCAACTCAGTATAGCTTCAACCTTTTCTGGATCCATCTTCAAACCATTAGCTAAAATCACAAATCCCAAATACGCAAGCTCTTCTTTCATGAAGGAACACTTCTTCATATTTATCAGCAACTTTTTTTCTTTTAATCTCTGCAACACTTGCCTTATATGCATCAAATTCTCTTCTCTAGTCTTACTGAATATTTGAATATCATCCAAGTATACAATCACACACTTATTCAAGAATTTATTCATAACTTCATTCATTAGTCTCATAAATACACTCGGTGCATTAGTTAAACCAAAGGGCATAACCAACCACTCATACAAACCTTCCTTTGTCTTGAAAGCAATCTTCCATTCATCTCCTTCTCTGATTCTGATCTGATGATATCCACTTTTCAAATCAATTTTGGTAAAATATCTTGCTCCACTCAAACAATCCATGATGTCATCCATTCTCGGTATAGGAAACCTATACTTTACTGTGATCTTTTTAATTTCTCTGGAATCAGTGCACATTCTCCATTCTCCATTTGTCTTAGGTACCAACATAGCAGGTACTACACATGGACTCAAACTTTCTCAGATCAAGCCTTTGTTCAACAATTCATGAACCTGTTGGTTAAGCTCTTCATTCTAGGTTGGTGTTAACCGATGTGGTGCTTTATTCGGTAAACTAGATCCAAGAATCAGATCTATACAATGATTGATATATCTCATTAGTGGAAAACCATCAATTACATTATCTAAAATTATCTCCTTGTACTCAGTGAGTAACTTTCCAACTTCTACAGGAATGTCATCATCTGTATTCTTACTTGGTTTGTTAGGGATCAAAGCATAACAAATATAATTTCTTTTTAAATCTTTAACAAATTGTCTACCTTCCATCAGACAAACTTTCACATATGTACATATCTCACCAACAGATTCTTCAATCAAAGGTAACAAAACTTGCTTCTTACCATCAACCCAAATAGAGTATTTATTAAATCTTCCATCATGTATATCATGTATATTATATTTCCAAGGTTTACCCAACAAAATATGACAACAATCCATAGGCATAATATCACACAACACCTTATCATAATACTTTCCAATTTTCAGATTCACAAAACATTGTTCACTCACCATTAATGTATGATCATCCTTGATCCATGGGATCTAATAGGGCTTTAGATGTTTCATCCTCTCCAACTAAAAATTTGCAACCATTTCCTCAGATGCCAGATTCTCTGAGCTTCCACTATCAATGATCACTTTCCAAACTTTGTCTACAACTCTACATCTTCTCTTGAACAAACTTTTCCTGATCAGATCTTGCTTATCCTTTTGACTCCATAGTATCCTTTGAATCATGAAATTTCCTTCCTTTTTAGCTTCATTTGGTGACTCCTCTTGCACCAATGTATTTCTGCTACTACTGCCTTTCTTACTTGCATGTGTACATTCAAAATATTTATGTCCTTCTTCACGACAATTATAACAAGTAAATTGGAATCCTTTTCTTCTATAACCACCTCTAGAGTAATTACCTCTTCCTTGGTATGAATTTCCACCTTTCCATTCAGTCTTTCCTTTGTCTTGATTTGTTTCTAAATTTGACTTGTCTGGTTCAGATCTACTGTTCTCACCATGATCTCTTGTCTTTCCACCTCCTCAATGCTTTCCATCTTGACCAGACTGATCTCATATTGTGTAGAACTTCTCAAGACATTCAAGTATCTTGCAACTCTCTCCACTTCATCCTCCACATGTCCAGATCTGATGTCCAATCTGTAGAATTCTTTAGTATATTCTTTTACTGATTTGTCTTTCTGCTTCAGAATTTTCATTCGTCGGATTAAGTTATCTAATAATCACAAGGTAAAAACTTGCCTTTCAATTTGTTTACCATCTTATCCCATACCTTGATTTTGTCTTTACCCTTCTTCTTCCGATCCAATTGCAGATGTTCCCACCATAGGGATGCATGTCCTTTCAGTTTTGTTCTTGCAATCTTCACCTTCTTATCCTCTGCAACATTTTCATATTCAAAATACTTTTCCATTTCTGTTATCCAATCAATCAATTCATCAGAATCCAATTTTCCACTATAGTTAGGAGGATTAAATTGAGGTGTGGATTTCAAACTTGTAAAGCTCTCAAGAATCACTCTTCTTCCTGATTCATCACAAGTGCAGGTGCAGCTTCACCTTGAACCTTTTTAATTTCATCATCACTAACATCATCAAGATGACTTCCTCTGTGTTGGGCTGTCTCAACAGCTTCCAATCTAGCAGCCATCTGTCTAAGAATATTAGCTAGACCTGGATCTGTATTTCCTCTCCCATGAACCATCTTGAATCCATCTACAATTGTAGGTCAGATCACAATCTGCTACCCCCCAACAATACCAACTAGGGTTAGGGTTTCAAGAAGGAACTTAGATCTCACCATGCTCTGATACCACCTAATGCAAGGAGGGATAGTAGGAGGGGCCTGAGGATCACCCATCTACCAAACTAGCTTGAAGACATAATGCAAAAGCCAAAAAACACAGTGAGAGAAGAAAACACAGAGATCCTTTATATTAACTTGATCAAAATCATGACATGTCAGGTGGTAAGGCCTTCCTAATTTTGGCCATATATTTAATGAATTACAATAAGAGCTTCATACAATAGAGATCACAGACCTTTGATCTCAACATCTAAACATTTGCTTTCTTGCTCTAAGATTCATCCCTAAACTAAGAAAATACAAGAAAATATATACAAGAGTCACCACAAGAGGTCGGCGCTCAAATCCATAAGGGAGACCCAGATTTAGGTCCACACAGATCCGAATGAGAGATTCCAAATCAATTCAGCAATGGAAATTAAATGAATAAGTCAGCCATTAGATCAAACTCCAAAAATGAATATCTCAGGAAAAGGTTGACCGAGCAACAAAGAGCCTCAAGAAAAGAAGAACCCAAGCAACAGGAACAAAACCCGAGTGATAGAAGAATTCCAAGCATGCCTAAGAAAATAAACTGAGAAACGGAACAAGCATGCCTGAGAGAAGAACCCGAGCAACAAAAACAAGAATGCCTAAGCAACAGAAACCCGAGCAACAAAGACTAACCTGAAACAAGCATTACTGAGCAGCAGAGCCCGAGCAACAGAGTATTACCCTAGTATCCTCCAAACATACTAAAGAAAAAAACAAACATATTTTTGGTTTTGCAGGATTTCCAATGACCCAAGATGCTCCTGCATCAACAAACCAGGGTTTGGTCATAGAAGGTAGCATAGAGATGCCCGATATCAAGTGACAAACTATTCTATTTAAATCCTCTAACAAGGTCACACCTAACAGTGTGTTTGTAACCTTTAACAGGCTTGGCTCTTCACCGAGCTCACTTCAGAAGAGTGAAAATTTTGGGTTACCATTCCCAAGTGGTTTTTCCCTTAATGGGGTTTCCATGTTAAAAATCCATGTGTCAATTTTTTTATGAGTCATTACTTTTGTGTTTTGCATTACACATAACTAATTCTGGATTGATCGGTATACACTAAGCAATTTACTATTTTTTGGTAAATGAAAGACTGCTAATCGGTAAACAGTAAGAATAAGGTTTAATAGTGAACTCTGAGTAGTATTTATTTGTTAAGATTGTTTGAAGGCGTTCATCTTGTCAGACTGAAGATAACTAGAGGTTTAATATTGTGGTACTAATTTTTTGGGCTGATTTATTAGAATATTTTTGAGGCCACTAATTCACCCCCTCCCCACCCCCCTCTCAGTTATTCTAACACATACTTGGAAATTAAACAAGTACTCTCCCTAAGATTTCTTCTTGTAAGAAAACCTTCATTCTTATCACCTATAATCTGGTCAATAGAATGATTCATCTTCACATACCTAGTTATCAATGGTTTAGGTCTACGAACTTCTTTATTTTTTGGATGAATCACTTCTCTCTCATTGTTTTGATCTGCTTGTCCATGCACTTCCAGTTCAATATACACTATCTCTCAATCATCCTATGTTGTTTTCTTGCTTCAATCATTAGAATTATCAGGGTATTAATCCCCCTTTACATTAGCACTCTCAATCATATTGTTAGTTCTCTTAGATAAACATGAAAAATCTCTTCTTGTCTCTTGGATCACAGAAAATAGCTCAAAAATGCTTCTTTAGCTTCACAACAGATTTCACAAAGTGCAAGGTGAAAATCAAAGCCAAAATAACCTTTTTATCTTCCTTCGCACACACACATTAAATGCACTTATTGATAGAACTTACCTTATCACTAATTGACCCAAAAACTCATTATCGATGATCAAAACACCACATAACTCATCAAAACTCCACAATACATTCCAAAAGTCCTTATTTCGTCTTAAAATGCTCATAAATATTGTCATGCACCTTTAGGGGGTCCAAAAAAGGATTCAACTATACTTTCTCCCCCTACGCCACATGAAAGCTTAGTTTGATGATGAATTTCCCACACCCGATGGAGATTTGGATTCCTCTGATGTCTTATTGTCTTCCTTATTCTTCCAAATCTTGTTCATCTCATTCCCGACTTCTTCTACTTTCACAATCTGCTTCTCTTTCTAATTTCTTAACTGATTTACCGGTTGGTTCCTCAACTAGAAATTCCTTGCTAGATGTCCAATCTTATGACAATGAAAACATGTCATACCATTTGATTTCCAAGGTCCAAAATTACCTCTTGCATACCTCATTTTTCAATTCACATCCATGTGTCTATAGTTACCACAGATTGATCATGTAACATCCAATTACCTCTTCCTCTAGTGAATTCTTTCCCTCAATAGTGACCTTTGATTGTTTATTCTTGACCTACACTCATCATCTTTGTGGCCATATTTGTTGTATTTGTAACAGTAACCATCAAAGCTACTAGATCTACTACTGAATCTAGATCTAAAATCACAGGCAATATGACCATACTTATTGCAGTTATAGAAATAACCATCAAAAGTACTTGTATTGTTTACAGGTCTTCTCCTACATACATTTGCAGTATGACCTACCTTATGACAATTGAAACACATAGGTTTGTAGGCTTTCTTACTAGGATTTCTTTGTGCTACCTTAGACAGAGAATTTCCTTCTTTCTTGGTTTCCTTTGTTCCAGAAGATTCTCCATATTCAAAAGTAGTCTTATAGGAGCATTCAAGGCATGTGGTCTCTTTTCTCCTTCTTTGATTCCTTAGCTTCTCATCAATTTTTTCAATGCTCTTATTTAATTTCTTCTGCAGATCATTATCATTCTTCAATTCTTCTTTCAGTTTCTCATTTTCATTTCTCAGATTCTCATTCTGAAGTGCACTAACCTCTTGTTCAGATTTGAAAATATCATCCACTTTATCCTTTAGGGTATAATCTTTTTCTTTTAGGACATGCTCTACAACCTTCCTTGCATATTTTTTAGATCTCCTTTCTTATATTTCTTCAGTCATTCTAATTGATTGGGCTTCAATCTCTTTCTTAAGATTTTTCTTGCCTGTCTTCAGTTTTTCAATCTACATAGTCATGGCTTCTAGGGCTTCTTTAGATTCATCAAATCCACTTTGTTCAGACAATTTCTCCATGTAGTATTTACTCTCACTTAATTTTTCAGTAAGCTCTTTTATTTTAGCTCTTTATTTTATTCTTCAACTCTTCAATGACCATTTCAACTTCTTTGATTTTCTTCTTAAGCCTCAACAAACCCTCCATCTTTTCCTTAAGGATCTTGCCCAAGTTGTTAGGCTTCTTCAAGGGAACTAGGATCTGATACCAATTTTTAGTATTATCAGGTCCAATATTACTAAGAGGGGGGTGAATTAATAATCTAACAATTCCAACTTTTCATTAATCACTCAACCATTTGCATCAATAAACATTCATTACATGAAAAACTAAACAATAAAGATAAGCATCCATAACCATGCAACACAATGACACCAAAATTTTTCCCATGGAAATCCAACTAGGTGAAAACCACATGTGGGGATGGATCCCACTTAAATCTTCACTCTTCTAAAGTATGCTCGGTTAAGAGCTTAACCTTGTTAAAATCTTTACAATGTTCCTAGTTAAGAGAAATATCCTGTTAGGAGTCACCCGATCAACGGATTTACCTCTCTACCTATTAGGAGCTTTACCCTATTAGGAGTAACCTAATTAAGGGATTTCAAACCCTAATTAAAGAGTCACCTGGTTAAAGGATTTACAATTCAGACCTGTTAGGATCTACCCGGTTAAGGATCTACCTAGTTAAGGGATTTAGCTTGATGAATCTATTAGAAATCAACAAGTAAATGGTCTAAGAAAATAGCACTCTATGCCAATACAAATCTACTTCAATCTCAATCTCTACTACACATACAGACAATCTTCCCTCTTCTGTCTTCTCTCTCGATTGCACCTCTGCTTCCACGATCTACACTTGTACATTTCACCTTTTTACATATTTATACATTACAAGTTCATTAGGGAAATTAACCACCTTACAAAAAAAATTACAATCTTTTCCTCTCAATAAAAAAACCCTAAAATGTGTTACCAGTCTAGAACACTTTCTAACAAACTTAGGTTGCCCTTCAAATTCATCGCATATATATTTGACAAAGAAAATTCAAACCATAACACCTTCTTCAATTTTTGCACAACTTCCAATAAATCTGATCACAATGATCATAAAAAAATGTCACCTCATCAATCCTCGTCATTCATAAACATCACCGTGATCCATCAAACACATAAATAATTATACAAACATGGTACATCATCACTGGTCAAGGATCTGATGGACTGTTCTAAAGAACATCTTTAACTCTTTGCGGAACAATCTTTTGTCTCTTGAAAATTTCCCGTTCGATCCTCAAAACATGATGCACTCGCAACCACAACCTCATAACATAGTCTAGATAAACATATCATGATCACAACATCTGAATCCAATCCTAGTTTACACAAACATTAAATCACACTTCATGTACTTCATCATGCTCTTCCTATTAACCTATCAACCTTCAATCAATCATAACTCACACAATACATAAGATGAACCTGTGCAAGCATAGATATAGCATCTAGAAACATCACTTGAACTTCCATTACAATTGCACACTACAATTCTTACTACAACTCAGAATTCAACCTCTTGAACATACATCATCATAACATATACACAGTCAAACAAAAAACACTAAGTTGACATCAATGACAACATCATAACTGATCAACCTATCATCATATCTACATTAAACATCATACCATAACATACTCAACATTAGTCATGAAAACATGCCACATAAGTGACATGTAGGCAATAGAGAGGCCAAGAAAGACAGAGAGTTTCTTACACATGTGTGAGCAACTTGGGATGTGATGTTTCATGGGTACCCAAAAGTACCTATGTAAGAGGTGTTAGCATTTTTCCTTGGCCTTGTCAAATAAAAGGCTAATTAACGAGGAACAAACAATCCTCGTACACTTTGAGCTCAAAGGCTCAGGCGGATGTACCTATTGGATTCACTTCTTTCAGTGAATCATGAGATGGATTCCTGCCCATCACACTTGATATGACAATCATTTACAACTCTTTAAACAAAAAAGTAAATTGAATTGGTTTTATGGTTTGATGATGACAACTGCATAAAGAAGCAAAGACTAGTGCTTTTTCTATTGGGCAACAGAGTCGTATAAACATAAATTCACAGAAAACCCTCTAAATCCAAACATATAGGACTCAAATGAAGTGCCTTATAAATCATTCTTTTCACTCCAACACTTGGACATCAAATTCATATGAAACCTTGAAACCTATGAACTTGTCTATAAGATTTACTCTTTCCTTGAAAGAAACTAAAACACAAATTCACAGTTACCTTATAACTGGTGCACTAAAATGCCTTACAAATTTATGCACAAAGATTCAGGATCAAACACAAAGACATCAGATAAATACTGGAAAGGGATTCCATTTGCTTTCATTAAAAACTTCTGATTCAATACATTTACACAACAAAGAACTCAAAACCAGACACACAAAATCATAAAGTTGCCCAGCAGTATTGGTTTCACCATCCATCTACAATTGAGAAGACAAGAGATATAGAGGAATTGAGAAAACCAAATTTTTCACTGACACCTGTCAATTCCTCCCAAAATATCTTAAACTAATCTCTTCTGCAACTATAAAAATCTGATCTAATCTGCACCCAAAAGGATTGCAAAATCCAAATCTTCATCTCAAGACCTTTCCAACGGTATATAACACTTAATATTTCTGATAAAAAATACCTCTTGAATCACCAAGCAAACTTTCCCTTCGGGTTCATATCTTTTCAATAATTTGAAACATTTTGAAATATTTGAATTTATATGTCAATTGAATAGTCTAACTATTGAAATGAAATGATATTTCATTTTAATATTTCAATATGCATTTTAATCCTCTAGAACTCACTAGAATCTGCCAAGTGTCACCTCCTGGTTGGCTCTGAAAATCCACCTTTGCATAGCCTCTGCGACTGTGCGACAAGCAAATTTTTGGTCTACGACTGAGCAACTGCATCCTGCGTGAGTGCGCGACGAGCTGAATCGCCAACTCGCATGCCTTTTTCATTACCTTGGAAATCATGCACGACTACGCGATGAGCTCACTTTTAGTCCACGACTGAGCGACTGCATCCTGTGTGAGTGCGCGACGAGCTGAATCGCCAACTCGCATACCTTTTTCATTACCTTGGAAATCATGTGCGACTGCATGACAAGCTCACTTTTGGTCTATGACTGAGGGACTGCATCTTGCACAAGTGCGTGACGAGCTGAATCGCAAACTCGCATGCCTTTTTCATTAACTTGGAAATCATGCACGACTGCATGATGAGCTCACTTTTGGTGTGCAACTGAGCGACTACATCCTGTGTGAGTGCATGAGTACGAGCTGAATTGCCAAATCGCATGTCTTTTTCATTACATTGGAAGTCATGCACGACTGCGTGACGAGCTCACTTTTGGTCCGCAACTGAGCGACTACATCCTGCACGAGTGTGCGACGAGCTGAATCACCAACTCGCATGCCTTTTTCATTACCTTCGAAATCATGTGCGACTACGCGATGAGTTCACTTTTGGTCTACGACTAAGTGATTGCATCCTATGCGAGTGTGCGACGAGCTGAATCGCCAACTCGCATGCCTTTTTCATTACCTTGGAAATTATACGCAATGAGCTCACTTTTGGTCTACGACTGAGCGACTGCATCTTGCGCGACGAGCTAAATCGCCAACTTGCATACATTTTTCATTACCTTGGAAATCATGCGCGACGAGCTCACTTTTGGTCCGTGACGAGCTCATTTCTAGTCTGCAACTACAAATACTCAGAGGACCATAAATTTTGATTTCAATCTGGGTTTTTCTGAAATTGTTATTATAGAGTGTACGCATGGTCGTCTCAAACATATTAAAAATTTAGCTTGACCCAGTTCATATTTTTGGAGATGTGATTAAAAACGTGACTAGATGTGCTCCCACATTTGCAATTAAAACTTGAAACAGTTCAGAGACTTTGTTTACTTTCCACATTTTATATTTAGGTCACATGCCTATGTTTTTGCTTCCATATTTTCATTTATTTCTTACAGAGCATTCAAACCACTATCTTCTATTCCAAATTGATTTGCATGACTTCACTTAACGACAGCATTCTATTCATGAACTTCCAGGTTTAAGAGGCATCTCATACAAAAGTTTGGAAAATCCCACATCAAGTTCACTTTGTGCATCTTCGACACCTTTCCCATCTTCAATTGACCAAAATGTAGCCTATTGTGAAATTTGACCATGAAGCATTGAAATGGTAGCCATTACAAACAACTTTTTATATCTCTGCAATATTGATCTGACAAACAGCAATTGGCCTTTAGAAATGGCCTTTAAAACTGACTGAAAGGTCTACCAAAGCTCCCAAATCTAGAAGACATGAATTCTTTCATGTTTACTAGCATCCTGTAAAATCATATCTCCATGACGCCTTTAGAAGTGATATATTTTAAACTCCCAAGTTGACCATTTTCATAAATTGCAAATGCACTTGTCAAAACATGTGCAAACTGACTTCGAATTCACTTCTCTACAGTAGGTCACTTGATACAACTGGGAAATGAGCAAAAATGCAGACTTAGGTGAACACCTCCAAATGGCTACCTCCAAAACATATCAAAATTGAAATCTGAGAGCTGGAACCCACTATACTTGCTTAATAAAATGTGTTGAACCCACTCCCCAATTGGTATTTCATGAAAAACATTAGGTCTCTTTTTGCATGCATTCAAAGTAATCCTTCTCCGCAACCTTTTAGGGAAATTTTTACTTAGTAACTCCAAATTTCTTCAAAATTTTGAGAGTACTAATAGTGGCTCTATCTAGGGACGCGTGTCCCATGTGGGCATGTAGAGAATTTAGAATCATTGGTACAGTAGACCATTCAAAGAAACAAATCAGATTTTCCTCTTTCTCTTCTCAAACTGGGAATCTTTATTGAAAACCATACACCACACAACTGAAAACAAAGGAACTTCACAAATATACAAATTATTCACAAAATAAATAGGCCCTTCCTCGTCTGAAATCAACACTTACCCCTATCAAAAATATGGTTCTCATCTCCATGAAACATGGGTAAACTGAAAACATCATTTTCATCTGCTTGATCCAACACATTGCCACAAATCTCTAGCATATCACATATAAAATAATCAATACTTTTACTGTCAATATGCATTGGGAAATCACAAAAGTACAAAATGTGTTGATATGTAACTTAAGGCTGTCACATTCTTTTAAATTTTGAACCATCTGAAAAGAAAAACATTCCAAATCTACTACATGGCTGGAAGGATGTTGATTTACTTCAACTAATTCTTGGACATCAAAGGAAAAAGATTCATATTACATCCAATGTGTATCACGCAAGCACTCAAGTGAATCATGATGAACTACCACTTGTGGCTTTATATTTAGTTCGTCCCGAGAAACATCAACGTGCTAAATTGGAAAAAGAAAAGACTCATTTTCTGTCTGATAGCTGACATGTCCTTGCTGATTCATTTTAACATATTTAAATGAAAATGCATCAACACTTTCATCATCATCCCATGCTTGCAAAAATGAACATACCTCTAGCTGAAGAAAATAATATGAAGTAGAATCTGAATCCTCTCCCAGCTCCACACCAAACATTTCAAACTGAGGTTCAAATAAATCATTAGGTAGTTCATTGTACATATTATCATCTTGGCACACATTTCCTTGATGTAAATCAGCGTTATGAGAGGTAATATCAGCATGATTAACTTCCTTTTCGAAAATCGATGATTCTTGTTGAAAACTTTCTAAGGTCGGTTCACACAAGTCTGACATTAATCCATCAGCAACAACTTCACATGAAAAATCATATGATGAAAGCATACAAATTGAAAAATCAATACTAGCATCAATGTTAGCTGAAATAATAGATTTCATCTCTGTTTTAGATGAATCGCCCTCTTCATAATAATCTCCAGCATATGGCATTTCTTCATCTTCTTCAGATGGCTGCATATAAACCATCACTTTATCCTCACAAAAAATAGAGCCATTGTGAATCCATGGATCTTCTTCCTCAACTGATTTCTCATACATATCCTCACTATCAGCATCAACAAATTCTGATATGACTTCATCAGTTGAGGCTGCAACATCATTGTCTGATAAAACACTTGCCTCCTTTTTACTTTTCTCATTTTGTTTTGAAACAAAATTTAACTCGTGGTTATTAAGATCGGCAGGGATAAAGATACTTTGACATTGATTTTCATTTATCAATCCACACCTATATGCTGCATTTGATATATTATGACAACAAATTCCAACAGATGAAAAACCCCTTGGAATGATTCCATATCTTAAATTATTATCAATATCTACCGCTGTCATAAAATCATGATACAAAGTTTTGGGCTACTTATCTCTTAACAAGTAACTTATCTTTTTATCAAATGCCCCAAAATAAACAACTAAACAAAAAGCATCATTTGGTCTGAATTCTATTGGGATTTGACCCAATACTTCTGCAAATCTGAGATTGAAATGAGGGATCAACTCACCATTCCTTATTTATATCTCCATGAAATCCTTCATTGCTGCAACTGGATTGATCTTTTTGCCAAACCACTCCAAAAATGATGATCTTAATTCCTCCCACAAAGAGATAGAATATTCAGGAAAACAGGTAAACCACCATCTTGCATCATTTATCAAAGACTGGATAAACAACCTCATAATTTGGTCCTCATATTCAATGTCAAAATCTTCAATTAAGTCCATAAACCTTTTACAATGCTTCTCAGCATTCTCATCTCTCTCACCCCTGAATCTAGGCAATTTTTCTCTGATTTCGAGTGGAAAAGCATTTGGGTAACCATGAATACCTTCAAAATTTAGAGCCGCATACAATTTAATACTAAAACCCCTTTTCAAATTATAGGGTTGAGGCTTACTGGAACTCACAACTGCATTTGGAGTCATGTAAGGGAGCATATGTGATTCGTACATCATGATATTCATACTATTACAAATATTGTCTTAACAGCAATAGCTCCATCGATTACCATTTTCATGCTCTCTTAACAAATTACTAAATTATCTCCCAAATGAGCATGAAAATTAGAATACAAACATACTTCTCAACAGTATAAATAACACATTCATCAACCGAGAAGCACTATCATCTTATGACCATTATTTCCTTTTCTTAGTGCTATTTCACTTCATAAGGAACTTTTCTTTCACATGAAAATATAAGGATTACCTGAAAGGAATCGTAGTTGTTGCTCTTATTTCTTTGACTAGAAATCTGGCAGATCTAGAGCCTTCTTGACAGCTCCATTGGGTTCATTTCAACATAGAGTCGCCACCTCCTTGCAGAGGAAAATCTTCAAATAGCAAGAGCCATTTAACATATATATTTCTTTCTGGCTTCTCTCCAATTAGCAAAGGCGCATAAATCTTTCTTATAATTACTGCAAATGAAAACACTTCCAAGATATCCTTATATAGATTTGAAAAAACTTCCAGATTCTATTACTTTGACTCTTTCTTTCAAAACTAGATATTCTAGGATAGATTTAAACATGATTGATTACAACCAATCCCCAGAAGAGTCACCATTCTGTTAGCATTTTTCCTTGACCTTGCCAAAGAAAAGGCTAATTAACGAGGAACAAACAATCCTCCTACACTTTGAGCTCAAAGGCTCAGGCGGGTGTACCTATTGGACTCACTTCTTTCATTGAATCATGAGATGGATTCCTGCCCATCACACTTGATATGACAATCATTTACAACTCTTTAAACAAAAAGTAAATTGATTTGATTTTATCGTTTGATGATGACAACTGCATAAAGAAGCAAAGACCAGTGCCTTTTCTATTGGGCAACAGAGTCATATAAACATACATTCATAGAAAAACCTCTAAATCCAAACATACAAGACCCAAATGAAGTGCCTTAGAAATCATTCTTTTCACTCCAACACCTGGACATCAAATTCATGTAAAACCTTGAAACCTCTGAACTTGTCTATAAGATTTACTCTTTCCTTGAAAGAAACTAAAAGACAAATTCACAGCTACCTTATAACTGGTGCACTAAAATGCCTTACAAATTTATGCACAAAGATTCAGGATCAAACACAAAGACATCAGATAAATACTGGAAAGGGATTCCATTTGCTTTTTATTAAAAACTTCTGATTCAATACATTTACACAACAAAGAACTCAAAACCAGACACACAAAATCATAAAGTTTCCCAACGGTATTGATTTTACCATCCATCTACAATTGAGAAGACAAGAGATATAGAGGAATTGAGAAAACCAAATTTTTCACTGACACCTGTCAATTCCTCCCAAAATATCTTAAACTGATCTCTTCTGCAACTACAAAAATCTGATCTGATCTGCACCCAAAAGGATTGCAAAATCCAAATCTTCATCTCAAGACCTTTCCAACGATATATAACACTTAATATTTATGATAAAAAATGCCTCCTGAATCACCAAGTAAACTTTCCCTTCGGGTGCATATCTTATCAATAATTTGAAATATTTTGAAATATTTGAATTTATATGTCAATTCAATAGTCTAACTATTGAAATGAAATGATATTTCATTTTAATATTTCAATCTGCATTTTAATCCTCCAGAACTCACCAGAATCTGCCAATTGTCACCTCCTGGTTGGCTCTGAAAATCCACCTCTGCATAGCCTCTACGACTGCGTGACAAGCAAATTTTTGGTCCACGACTGAGCAACTACATCCTACGTGAGTACGCAATGAGCTGAATCACCAACTTGCATGTCTTTTTCATTACCTTGGAAATCATGTGCGACTGCACTACGAGCTCACTTTTGGTCTGCGACTGAGTGACCGCATCCTGCGCGAGTGCGCGACGAGCTGAACGCCAACTTGCATGCCTTTTTCATTACCTTGGAAATCATGCGTGACTGCATGACGAGCTCACTTTTGGTCCACAACTGAGTGATTGCATCCTGTGTGAGTGCGTGACGAGCTAAATTGCCAACTCGCATGCCTTTTTCATTACCTTGGAACTCATGCGCGACTGTGCGATGAGCTCACTTTTGGTCCGGGACTAAGCAATTGCATCCTATGTGAGTGTGTGACAAGCTAAATCACCAACTTGCATGCCTTTTTCATTACCTTGGAAATCATGCGTGACTACGCGACGAGCTCACTTTTGGTCTGCGACTAAGCAACTACATCCTACGCAAGTGTGTGACGAGCTGAATCACCAACTCGCATGCCTTTTTCATTACCTTGGAAATCATGTGTGATTGTGTGATGAGCTCACTTTTGTTCTGCGACTGAGCGATTGCATCCTGCGTGAGTGCGTGACGAGCTCACTTTTGGTCTGTGACTGAGCGACTGCATCATGCGCAAGTGCGCGATGAGCTGAATCGCCAACTCGCATGCCTTTTTCATTACCTTGGAAATCATGCACGACTGTGTGACGAGCTCACTTTTGGTTTGCGATTGAGTGACTACATCCTGCACGAGTGCGCGACGAGCTAAATTGCTAACTCGCATGCATTTTTCATTACCTTGAAAATCATGCGCGACAAGCTCACTTTTGGTCCACGACGAGCTCATTTCTTGTCCGCAACTGCAAATACTTAAAGGACCATAAATTTTGATTTTCAATCTGGGTTTTTTTGAAAAAAAAATTATAGAGTGTACGCATGGTCGTCTCAAACATATTAAAAATTCAACTTGACCCATTTTTTATTTTTGGAGATATGATAAAAAAAATGTGACTAGATATACTTCCACATTTGCAATTAAAACTTGAAACAGTTCAGAGACTTTGTTTACTTTCCACATTTTGTATTTAGGTCACATGCCTGTGTTTTTGCTTCCATATTTTCATTTATTTCTTATAGAGCATTCAAACCACTATCTTCTGTTCCAAATTGATTTGCATGACTTCACTTACCGGCAGTGTTCTGTTCATGAACTTCCAGGTTTAAGAGGCATCTCATACAAAAGTTTGGAAAATCCCACATCAAGTTCACTTTGTGCATCTTCGACACCTTTCTCAACTTCAATTGACCGAAACGTGGCCTATTGTGAAATTTAACCATGAAGCATTGAAATGGAAGCCATTACAAACAACTTTTTATATCTCTGCAATACTGATCTGACAAACATCAACTGGCCTTTAGAAATGACCTTAAAAACTGACTGAAAGGTTTACCAAAGCTCCCAAATCTAGAAGACATGAAGTCTTTTATGTTTACTAGCATCCTGTAAAACCATATCTCCATGACACCTTCAGAAGTGATATATTTTAAACTCCCAAGTTGACCATTTTCATAAATTGCAAATGTACTTGTCAAAACATGTGCAAACTGACTTCGGATTCACTTCTCTAAAGTAGGTCACTTGATAAAATTGGGAAATGTGAAAAAATGCAGACTTACGTGAACGCCTCCAAATGGCTACCTCCAAAACATATCAAAATTGAAATCTGAGAGTTGGAACCCACTATACTTGCTTAATGAAATGTGTTGAACCCACTCCCCAAGTGGTATTTCATGAAAAACATCAGGTCTCTTTTTTCATGCATTCAAAGAATCCTTCTCCACAACCTTTTAGGGAAATTTTTACTTAGTAACTCCAAATTTCTTCAAAATTTTGAGAGTACTAACAAGAGGAAAAGTCCAAAAATTACTTTTATAAAGTGTAAGAGGTGTAAGAAAAAGATGTAATAAAGATGTTTTGGGTCTTTTATGGAAAAGTGAGATGAATCCACCTTAGGGAATAGTTTCTCACATGTGTGTGAGCATCTCATTAAGCTAATGAGATTAGGAATCAAGGGGATTAAGGATTTAATTAGAGATTAATTCCTAATGTAAACTTAGTGAGATGCAGGGTAGGATCTAGGTGGGGTTTAGGATTTAAATCATGGGTTAGGATTAAATTAATTTTAATTAATTTAATCATGGATTTATAAGAAAGGGGAATTTGAATAAATAAAATTTATTCACTAAAGGATACTATGGAGGAAAATGTATTAAAGAAAAACCTAATACATTAGGAAGAATTTAAATGGATTTGAAGAATTAGTTGGGAATGTGAATTACATAATTAAATATTTGAATTTAATTATATAATATCTGAGGGTGATCTCACAATAGTGAGTCCCACTTTTTGGGACGAAGGATTTTGGATTTGCAAACAAAAAAGAAAATTTGATGTCTTCGCGCGAAGTGGTTAAGATGCTTCGCGCGAAGCACCCCACGTAAGCTACTTCACGCGAAGTTGCACATGGTGGTGCTTCGCGCGAACACCCCCTTCGCGTGAAGCCACTTTTTGGCCAGAATTTTTATAAATTTCTGACAAGTCATGTCATTTTCACTATTCACTTTGCGAGATTTTGTGGACCCGGTGCTTGGAGCGAACCAGTGATGACCACTACGACGTCAGCACTTTCCAACCTTTTTTGACCTCTTTGTGATTGTTATTAGCATCAGGTACA